>JACVRA010000102.1:0-10439 GCA_019828545.1 Paracamarosporium sp. OC-R06-R3
GCTAGGGCTTATAAGGCGCCAGGGGCGGCCTGCATAGGGCTAGATTATAGAGCTATTATAATTAGGGTAGAGCGGATATATATTCCCGGCCTTACGTCTTAAGGGACTAAGACGGTAAGGGGGGGGGATAGTGTAACGAGGCTAGGACGTGGCAGTACACGTGGCTCCCTCAACACGGATCCTTATATATTATACTATACGAAAATACTTAGCTTGAGTATTCTCGTGCGTACCTTTTGGTGCAGGTGAGGGAAGCCACATAGTATTGGTTTCGAAGGCGGGGCGCCTACCTTATTACACTATATACTAGTCGTCCTATCCTTTTTTTGTTAAAATGTCCTGCCTAGAGGAGGTAGTCTTAGGGACTTTCTTAATATATAAGACATTATTACGTAAGGTAGTCCTGTAGATACCTTATATATACAGGACATTATTACGTAATCCTAGCTAACTTATTCTGCCCTATGTATCGGCGCAGGTAATCAAAAGGTCCGTGCTAGGTGTGCTCCGGGCAGAGGCATATGGGAGTGCGTGATAAGAGGTGAACCAAAGATCAATTGACTAGCCTATAGGCCTGGTACGAAAGGATACAGAAAAGCTACTGAGCTATCTACAGCTAGGAGCTGGCTATATGGGTGGACCCTGATCCGCGTTGCCAAGATCCTACTCGTTTGAGCTCCTGACGATCATAGCCCAACTGAGCCCCTAAGGCTTGATATGATCAGTTAGTCCCCAGCCTCGTTATAGTCTTCTTATTCTTTATAAACTATTTATCTTTACTAATAGTCTTTTTTATTAAATCCTATTTAATAGAAATTGTATTCCTCTCTTTATTCCTTAGAGAGCTAGGCGTAGTCTTAAAAGTTATTTACTTTTAGGCTTTAATACTATATAGTAGCTACTTTTTATACCTTTATTTTATTTGTCTCCTTTTCTAGATTTATCTAGTAGTATTATTCCTTAGGCTAGTTATACTAGAGTATACTATCTTAAGCTACCTTTAGTATTATATACTACTCTTTAAGTTCTTTTCTTATAAGGTTAAGTTTTTAGCTTAAGGCGTCTACTACTTTATTAAACGTTTCTAGTTAATAGTAAATCTTAAAGTTAAAGTTTATAAAAAATTCTATCTATTATACTTATTGTCTATTTAGTTTCTTAGTTATAGTAAAGCTTATTAGGTTCTAGTAATCTATCTAGACCTTAATTTAATATAATATACCTATACATTATACTTCTTATTATTTAAAAGCATTTACTATTGCTAGTAGTTTCTTATCATGAATATTATAGTTAAGTTCTACTCTTAAGAACTTATAAGAATAGTAGAATACTAGTTTCTATTTCCTATCTTTATATAACTATAAGAGAATTACTTTTAGCGTATAGTCTAAAGCGTCTATTTTTATATAAGTCTACCTTTTAGAGTAATATATTTGTAGTAATAAGTTTATAAAGAACCTCTTTTTTAGTTCCTTAAACGCTTCTTTAGCTTAACTTGTAAAGCCTTTCTATTAATCCTTTTTTATAAAATCTATTATTAGCGCTATAACCTAAGAGTAGTCTTTAATAAATTTCTAATAAAAGTTAGTAAACTTTAAGAAGGACTAGACGTCTTTTACTAACTTAAGTTTCTATTATTCTTATACAGCAGCTACCTTCTTTAGGTCTATAAATATGCCTTTTTTTAAAATTATAAATTCTAGGTACTCTATTTTAGTAACGTAGAATTTATACTTATTAAGGTGTAAAAGTAGTCTATACTTCTTTATTTTTTTAAGTACTTTTTTTATATATTCCTTATACTCTTTTAGAGTTCCTAAGGAGTAGATAAGTACGTTATTAAAATAGGCTGTGTAAAATACGTCTAAGTATTTATGTAACGCCTTATTAATTACTGCTTAAAATATAGTAGGTGTATTAGTTAGTCTAAAGAGTATAACTATATATTTATATAATTTATAATAAGTTTTAAATATAGTCTTCTATTCTTCTCCTTTAGCTATTTATATATAGTAATATCTATTGCGTACGTTAAATTTTATAAACTACTTAGCTTTTCTAAGCCTATTTATTAACTTTGTAATAAGTAGTAAAAAGTACTTATTCTTTATTATAGTATTATTTAGCTATCTATAATCTATATAAAGTTTTAGCTTACTGTTCTTCTTTAGCACTTAAAGAATTAAGAATATAGCTAAGCTTTTGCTTTTTTAAATAAACTTTTAGCCTAGGTTCTTACGTAGATATTTCTATAATTTCTTTTCTTAATCTACTAATATTAACTTTAGCTATTCTAGTTGTAGTTTTATACCTACTTTTAGAAGAATCTTATAATTCTACTTTTAGTGTTTAAGTAAGGCTTTTTTTTTTCTTTTTTTTAAAGAGTTCTATATATTCCTTATATTCTAGCAGAATATTCTTAGGCGTAGGTATTACTTAGAGATCTAATCTCTGCACTTATATAACCTTAGCGTCCTAAGGTTTCTTTTTTATAAGTCTTGCTATTTTAGCTCTAGAAATCTCTTAAACTTTATTGCCTATTTTAGGGAATGCTTTTCTAGCTTGTCTCTTTTAGAGTTATCTTATTTTATTAATTACTAGCGTAACTCTTCTAGCTGTAATTATCTATTTCTTTTAGTCTATTACTAGGTTATATTTATAAAGCTAATTATACTTTATAATTGCTTCTATAGTTCCTATCTTTAGAATAGTAAACTTATATTAGCTTTTAAATTTTTTAATACTTACTAGTAAGAGTAGAGTTTTTAACTATAAATAACCTTTTTTATATTTTTATAATAGCGTGCTATTTATTATCTTTAACCTAACTAACTAGTCCTTGCGTTAGTAAAGTAGTCCTAGCCTATTTATAACGTTTTTAGAGATTAAATATTCTATTACTCTAAGGTCTATAAGTGCTATTACCTAGAACTTTTTAATTATAATACTCTTTTGTAGCTGTAGGTCTGCATTTAGGTTTTTTACTATATATTTTGCTATTAAAATGCCTTTACTAGCCTAGCCTTTGGCCTAGTAGCCTTCTAGTTTTTTAATAATAAATTAGCTAGTTATTTTACTTATTTCTTTATAATCTTCTTGTACTTTATTTTATACTAGCTGTTAGCTATATTAATTTATTTTATTTCTTTAGGTTCTTCCTTACTATGTCTGTAATAGTTCTTTACTAAGTATTTTTATTAGCGTAGGTCTTAATATTCTTATTTTTTAGCTTTTAATACGGCTGCTTTCTTTTCTATTAAGTATTTTAAGTATTTTCTTTTTTTACAGTCTCTTTAATTTATAGCTATATAAACTAGGTTTGTTTGTAGTAGATATTTCTATACATTATAGGCGTATAGTATAGAGAGAGTGTTGTCTTTTAACTCTATTAGCTAGGTCCTTACTACGTGTTTCTAGTCCTAATATAGAAGGTAGGCCTATATATAACACTTATACTATTTTAAGTTTATATATTATAGTGCCTATTCTTCTGTGTAGTAGACATAGTATAGTTTAATCTTATATTTCTTAGTATTTAATCTTTTGTAGTTTTTATCTCTTAAAGTAGTAGCTACTAGCCTTTTTTTTATTTTATAGATATTGCACGTGTCTTTTATATAATTCTACTATTTAATTTTATTATATTTTACTTCTACTTATATCTACTAGATGTAACGAGGCGAGGACGTGGCGGTATACGTGGCTCCCTGAACACGGATCCTTATATATATTATACTATACGAGAAATACTTGGCTTAAGTATTCTCGTGCGTACCTTTTGGTGCAGGTAAGGGAAGCCATATAGTATTGGTTTCAAAGGCAGGGCGCCTACCTTATTATATAATACTTAAGCCACCCTAAGGTTGAGAGTTCGATTCACGACGGGGTCGTAAATCCTCTGGCTTAAATTATAGGCTTATATAAGGCTAGGGCCTATGAGGCGCCGGAAGGGCGGCCGGCATAGGGCTAGATTATAGGAAGCTATTATAATTAGGGTAGAGCGGATATATATTCCCGGCCTTACGTCTTGGGGGCCAAGACGGTAATGGGGGGGGATAGTGTAACGAGGCGAGGACATGGCGGTACACGTGGCTCCCTGAACACGGATCCTTATATATATTATACTATACAAGAAATACTTGGCTTAAGTATTCTCGTGCGTACCTTTTGGTGCAGGTAAGGGAAGCCACATAGTATTGGTTTCAAAGGCAGGGCGCCTACCTTATTACACTAGACTAGTACTAATACAGTTCCTTAGCGTCCTTTAGCCTATTTATATATCTTGTGTGCTTTAAGCTTTATAATCTTAATCTTTTTCTAATAATTTTTAACTTTATAGCTGTTTTCTCTATATACCTAGTAGACTTTTTATAGAACTTAGGTTATAATTTTATTTTTTATAGTTTTAATTTACATTTCTTATTGTAAGTTACTAGCCTTTATAACCTTCTAGCTTATTGCTTCTTAGGGCTCCTTAGGCTTAGGTGTGTAGGGTAGTAGTAGTGTTTCTAGCCTTAGACTTACTATCTTTACTTTTATAATCTTAGCTTACTTTCTATTCTTAGCCTAGTTTTCTAAATAGTTAGCTTTAAAATATCCTTTTTTTCTGCACGTTAGGTATACTCTATCTTAGTAGCATTCCTATCTTTTTCTTTATATATTAAAGTCTTGTTTACTTTTTTTCTAGAGTTTATTTTCCCTTTAATTTTATGCCTTATTAGCTATAATAACGTTTTTGTCTTTGTCTTAGCATTCTTGTTTCTTATAACTGTTAGCCTTAGTTGTTAGCGTTCTTTAGGTACTTTTTTATTTTTTTTAGTTATATTTATAGAGATAGTTGTTAATTTTAATTAATACTTAAATAAGGTCTTTTAGATTCCTTAGTTCTACGTAGTGCACTAGCCTGTCTTTTATAGTTTTTTTTAGTTTATTATAGTAAGCAGCTTAAAGTAAGTTATTATCTTAATTTATTTTATTCTTTAGGCATTTAAATGCTGTAGTTGTTAATGGGGCGTACTACGTACCTAGTTTAATCTATACTAAGGCAGGAGGGTTTACTAGTAGCTGTTAGGTCACAGGTAGTAGCAATATAGACTTAACTTAAGGGAATCGATAATAGATTATAGAATAGACAAATTATTAGCTAACTATTTTTATTAACTCTAGTATAATATAACCCCTTATTACCTAACGTGTCCTGTCGGGGCCTAACAGGCCCTAATATTCCGTATAGGGTAAAAATAGGTACTCTTTACCTACCTATGTAACATTATCCCCCTCCAACGGGTGGACTTGCCCTGAGGCCGCTTAGGCATATATATCCCGCCGTAATATTAGGTACCTAGAAATATTAAGTTCTAATAAGTCTAGGTTAGGCCTAGCTAAACTAAATGTAACCCTCGTTTAACCCATATTAGCACCTCTTACCTAGGGTTAGTTACGTGTTAGGCCAGCCTAGCACGTGATTAATGCCGCCTGGCACTAGTATATACAGGCCTAGTGCTAGCGCGTATAGGCCCTAGCCTATATCTTAGGTACTTTGTACCTAACTTCCTTGTTCTCTTTAGGTCTCTCTAATTAGGCAACTTAGTAAGTAGTATAGCTAATTAACTATTACGTATTGGCGTATACTAACTTCTTAGTATAGAGACTCTACTTCTCTAGACTTCTATACTACTAATCCCTTATCTTAGCTATTATATATTTACTTTTACTAATGTAAGTATCCTTGGAGCTGTATAGGCCTACAGGGACTTAACTAGTACTAATAGTTATAAGTAGTAATAACTTCTTTTTATTAGTCTACTATTAGCTCTATTTAGCTCTATTAGTCCCTATTAGTCTCTAATTGGCGATGTTAACCCTTGCCTAGTATAATATATATTACGTAAATGATAAGCTAGTTGCTTTTAACTTATACTATATTAAATATATTTTAGCTATATTTAAGGGTAAGCTAAAGGTTGGCTACTGTAAGTTTCTAGCTAAAAGTATTAACTAAATCCCTTTCTAAGTTTCTAATAAGGTAAGTAATAAGATCTACCTATAATATTACTAATATTAGGTAACTAAAAAGGCCTACTATGTAGTAAGTATTCCCTTATAAAGAGTATATATTTAAAGGTAGTTATCTGGCCTTATTTAGTGCCACTAGACTCTATTAGGTCTTAATATACTCTAGTTTTCTTTAGAAGATATTTAATACTTCTAAGATATTAGTAGTACTATCTATAATACTACGACTTTTATTCTTAAGCTTATTTTAGAGAATAAGACTATAGTAGAGCGTAAGGTGTATAAAAGTTAAACTAGCTATACCTAGACCCTTCTAGGTAACTTAGAAACTAATAAGTTTTATTAAGAGGTATTAAATATTATCTTATATACTAATAAGCTTCTTACTAACTTAGTAGGTATTCTTAGGGAGAAGGCCTATTAAGCTACTTATAAGGGCAGTTATAGTAAATATTATTAATTATATAGTAGCTAGCTAAACCTTTATACTTATTATATTTAATCTAGTATAGTAGAGCGCTCCCGTAAGTATAGTAATAATAAATAGTAGTGTATAAAAACAATTTAAGACTAATATACTACTCTAGATTTAAATATATTACCTTAAAAGGTAAGAAGGCCTAAATTAGCCTATAGGGGTTAACTAAGGCTTAATAAGTACTAACTAGCATAGATGTCTAGTCCTAAGCGCTAGAATAAGCTAACTAACCTTAAAAAGGAGAGCTATACTAGGCCTAGCCCTATTATAATCCCTATTAATACTTTAGTCTAGTCTACCTACACCTAGGAGGAGCTCTATATTTAAGGTTAAAAGAATAAGCTCTATAACGCCCTAATAGCTATACCTACTAAGAATCTTATAGTAGAACCCTAGAAGAATAGGAAGGGTAATACCTATAAGGTAGTTATTAACTAACTTTTAAAGGAGCTAAACTAGTATACTAAGGTCTATTATAATATATAGCACGTTGTACCCTTTACGTAGATCCTAAAAGAGTAGACCTACAACTACAAAAGTTAGAAGGCTACCTAGGACGCTTTTAATAAGACATAGTAGATAAGTATTTCCTAGGCGCCCCTAGGGGCCCTTTAGTACTATCTAGCGCTAATAGGCGCTAATAGGCCCTATTAACTACATTTTTAGTAGGATTTAGTTATGGAGGGAGATTTTCTAGCATTTTATAGTTTTTAAAATTAGTTATAATACCCTTAGGTAATATCCTACTCTTATTAAGTATTCTAGATATTTCTTTTAGCTATTAGCTTTTAATAGAGGCTATTAGGCGCCGTCTAGCTCTAATAGAATTAAATAGGTACTACCTTATATAAACTCTTTACTAAATAGACTCTATTCTATAGATATTTCTTTCTTTCTTAGTAATTAATTTTAATTTTTAATTTAGGAAATTTTATTAGCCTATTCTTTACTAAAATACTCTACTTTTTAAAGCTAACCTTTGCCAAACTCCCTATAGGAGATATATAAAGAAATATAGGATAAAAGGGTAAATAGCTACGTCTAATAGATTCTAATAAGTTTTAAAAAACCTAAGTATTAGATTCTTAAGTCTATTATAGTCTAATAGGTCCTAGTAAGCTTTAGTAATCCCTAGTAGTTAATTTTAGGTATTAAAATTTACCTCCTTCTTCTTTAAAAGTCGTCTACAGCCTCTACGCTTTTATATAGGGATTTTAATAGTTAATCTTTTAAAAGATATTTTTAATTTTTTTTAATACTTTTTTAGAGTATTGCTATTAATAAATGCCTCTATCTCTTATAAGTTCTTACTAACGTTATAGCTAGTCTATTTAATAAGGTATTCCTATTCTTTAGAGTCTCTTTATTACCTATTAACTATAAAGTCTATTTCGTACACGTTGTTGCCTAACTAGCGTAGGGTGTTGGTAATAGGCTCCTATAAGTATAAGGGGGACCTATGAGGTCTATATAGCTTTAATAAGGAGGGGTAAAATACTAGATATACTTTACCTAACTTAGGTAGGTCTACTTTATAAGCTATTAGTAGTAAACTAATATATTCTTTAATTATATTTAGTTTTAGGAATTTCTAATTAAGCTTTTTACTTAGTTTTATAGACTTTATATACTAGTTTAATATCTATACCTTATCTCCTACTTTAAGTTTAAGGGGTAATTTTTTCTTATTTATAATACTTTTTTAGTATTTTTATACTACTTTAAGTTTCTTACGTACTTGTACTTTAATTTCTAGTAGTTTTTTAGCTATTTAGAAACCTTTAGGGCTCTCTTCGTCTCCTAAGGGCTAATAGGGCTAATTAGGCTCTATTAAGTTATAGCTAAAGTAAACTTAGTAAGGAGTATAGCTAGTTAATAAGTATTAACTATTATTATAGATAAACTTTACTAAGGATATCTATAAGGCCTAATTATCCTATTTAAGGGAATAAAAGATTTAAAGATACTATTTTAAAGTCTAATTTTAATACTTAGTCTATCTATTTATTTAAGGGTAAAAAGTAGATATTAAGATATACTATAAGTTTAAGTAGTAGTAAAACGTATTTTAATAGTAAGATCTTATTATTAAGTCTCTATTTAATAGTACCGTTTTTAGGTTACCGTATAAATAGATTACCTCTTAGATTTATACCTAGGCTAAGTTAGTACCGTCTTAATCTATTTATATAAATATATAATAGGCTATTTTTAAAAAATAGTCTACTATAACTAGGATTACGTCGTATATTATTCCTATAAATTAACTTAAGGGTAGATTAGTAATAAAATCTATTATTATATACTATTAGGGCCTATTAGGGATAGGTAGCGTCTAAAGAAGGCCATATAACTTATATTTCTTTATAATTACCCTTTAGTAGCGTTTATAGTTATAAATATAATTTAATACGTCTTTAGCTATTTTAGTCTAATAATAACGTTATTAGACCTACTTAAGGGTTTAAGTAATACTAAAGTATCCTAAGAGAGGGCTATTATAGTAGCTTTTAATTACGTCTAGGTATTTTTAGGTTATCTTAATTTACCTAGATTTTATTAGTTCTAAATAGAGGATATTAGGACTACTTAATACTAGATTATTAATATTATTCTTTAATAAGTTTAAACTCTTAAGTTTTAATTCTTTTTAGTCTTCTAAGGACTAAGGTTCTACTATCTCCTTATCTTTCCTTTTAAAGTTATAAATTTAGTTCCTTAAGGCCTAATCTTACTTCTTTACGCTACCTAATCTAGTAGTGACTGTAGATACAAGAGTCTTATTACCTTCCTACTAAGATAATATCTTAGCTAAGGGTCGTATAAAAGCTTTATTGCTTTTCTACTTAAGTTTACTAACTATAAGTATGTAGTTTAGGCGTTAGGATAATCTATCTGCCGGATTTATAGATCCCGTATAATAAGTTATTACAAAATTGTACTTAGATAAGGTTAAGTAAGACTAAATATAATGTCCTATAAACGTCTTTATTTTTATAAACTATTATAGGTTATTATAGTCTATTAAGACCTTAAAACGTTGTCCTTATAGATACTGGCGCTAGTGTTTAACGCCTTTAACAATAGTAAGTAGCTCTTTATCGTGTGTATTATAATAATACTAAGCAGCGTTTAGTTTTTTTAAAAAGAAATTAATAGGCCGCTATATTACCTACCTATCCCTATTAGGGACTAATTAGCTATAAATAGCGTTAATTGCCTTTTTAAAAGTATTAGTCTTTAAACGTATCTTTCTACTACTCTTATAGTAAGTAAGTATTAGTACGTTAAAAAATATATCCTTAAGGTCTTAGAAAGCTTAGTAACCCTTTAGCTCTAATTCTAAGTAAATACTCTTCTCTCTTCTTATAGCCAGCCCCTAACGGGCGCTATTTAAACCTTTCTTTGTTAAACTAGTAAAAGGAAGTACTATTTAGGAGAAATTAATAATAAATCTATAATAGTAGTTTATAAATCTAATAAATACTTTTATATTATATATATAAGTTAATATAGGCTACGATTAGATTACTTTAACCTAATTTAAGTTAATAGTTAACCCTTTAGTTATAATAATAAAACCTAGGTACTCTATAGTACTAGTATACTATTTATACTTCTTTATATTAATAAATAACTTTACTTCTTATAACTGTTATAAGACTTCCTAGATATAACGTACGTAGTCCTCCTCTATGTCTAAAAAGATTAAAATATTATCTAGGTATATAATACAGCTAACGTCGATTAATCTAGCCAGTGCTTAGGTAATAAGGCCCTAAAACTAGGCTGGTGTATTAATAAGTCTAAAGGGTATTACTAGATATTTAAAATAGCTATAATAGGTCCTAAATGCCGTTTTCTATTCGTTACCTTTTGCTATTCGTACTTAGTAATAGGCCTCTTTTAGGTTAATCTTAGTAAAGACTTTAGCCTGTTTAAG
>JACVRA010000103.1:11666-25666 GCA_019828545.1 Paracamarosporium sp. OC-R06-R3
GTTTATAATTATTCTTTTACTAGTTAAAGTTGCAACGATCTTTTTACGTGTACTTATAAGGCTACTTTTACATTAGTAGCTATAGAGAGGGAGCCTTTATAACTCCTTACTACTATATAGTATCCTATATAGACTTAAAGAGTATACTGGCGTTGCCTAACTTATAGCGTTGTTAAATGTTATTTATACGCTGCAGTTCTACAGCATTTCTTTTATCTCTTAGCCATTTAAGGGTTATATCTAGGTTATTAAACGTACCGTTATCTATTGCGTCCTAACTAATTATAGTCATCGTTAGCTAGTCCTCTCTTGGGCCGTTAGGCGCTAGTAGGCGTTAACTGGCGTAGGTTGTTACTAGTTAACGGAGAAGAGGAGGAGTTATTAAAGACAAAATTGATTATACATCTTTACTTACTAAATTAGCATTATCTACTAAGACTATAACGTAAGAGTCTTGGGTAGCCTGGCTACTCTTAGATTTAGCCCGTTTGGAGTCTATAGAGGTAAGTTAGTCTAAACTACTTACGTAAAAGTAAGAGTAATTTAAATGTTAGGTCATGGGTAGTAGCAATGTAGACTTAACTTAAGGGAATTAATAATAAATTATAGGATAGATAAATTACTAGCTAACTATTTTTACTAGCTCTAGTATAATATAACCCCTTATTACCTAACGTGTCCCGTCAGGGCCTAACAGGCCCTAATATCCCGTATAGGGTAAAAACAGGTACTCTTTACCTACCCATGTGACATAAGTCTTACTTAATAGAAATATATATTTTAGATTAAATTTTTATAATAAAAATATATAATTAAATAATAAATTATAAATAATTTAATAAATATATTTACTTTATTTTTATTTAATACTTTAACTATTTTTACTTTATTTTTATTTAATACTTTAATTATATTTATTTTATAATAAGACTTAAGACTTACTAATTATATTAGACTCTAATAGCTTAATTAAGCTATAATTATTAAAAGCTTAAAAAAGTAAAATCTTAATAATAAAAATTAAGTTTACTTATATAGTTAATTTTTTATTATAAATAACTTAATAGCTTTTCTATATCCTTTTATACTAGGCCTATAGATATTTAATTTATTTTAGGTTATTTTTTACTTATATACTCTTATATACCTCTATATAGAGCTATACTAAGTTTAAAGCTTTAAGTAATTTATATTAATATATATTTTATCTTTATTTAAATTATAATTAACTTAACTTTAACTTTACTTATATTTAGACTATCTTAAACTTAATTTTTACTTAACTTTTAAATATATCTTACTTATTTATTAGTTTAATTTAACCTTAAATTTAGACTAATATATATATATAGTAAGTTAATTATGTAAGTAGATTAATTAAAGTATTAAGCTCCTATTAAAATATATTATTATCTATAGTATAATATAATATTTAAATAATAAAATAAATTACCTAAATTAAAAAAAGTTAAAATATATAATAAGGCCTAAGACTTAATCTTAGTAATTTAACTCTAAGCCCTAACTAAGTATAATTATTAGGGGCTTAAATAAATAAAATATTAATAATATAGCTTTAACTAGTCTATATAATTAACTCTTAGTTATAAATAAATTTAATAGCTTTTTAGTATTCTTTTATACTAGGCCTATAAACTAGTTAATTAATCTTTAGTTTATTTTATATTATATACTTTTATATACCTCTACTTAAAGTATATTTAGTATAAACCTTTTAACTACTTATATTAATATATTATATAAAAAAGCTTATTATTATTAGTAATAGCTATATAATAATATTACTATAAGACTTAAAAAAGCTATATTAAATGTATACTAAAAATATTTTTATAAATAAAATACCTAAAGATATTTTATTAATTAAAGCCTTTAGGTTTAGAACTTTTAATAGTTAAATTAATTAAATTACCTTTAAAAAAGTTATTGTCCGTACGTGGTACGGGCAGCTACTAGATAGCTTAGATTAAATAATAGTAGTTACAGGATACTATATAGGGTAAAGGCATAGAACATAGTTACTATATATAAGGATTAAATTAATATTACCCCTTTTCCTCCGTACGATAAAAAGATAGACAAGACTTAAATAAAATATAGACCCTTTTTTTACCCATATATTTATATAAGCTCTATCCTAATATATTATAATATAGGGACTTATAGAGTTTATTTAATACTAATTAGTAGTTAATCTTTCCCGCCTTATACGCCTAGAGAATTAATTATAGATTAGTAAGAGTAAAGACGGAGACTACCTATATAAGAGGTATAGACTTTATTTTATTACTAAAGTACTAAAGGGATTTAAAAGCTTTAAAGATTAACTTATACCTTATATAATACAATACCTACCTTACCTACCAAGGACGTACTATACGTAATAAAAGAAAATAGTATATATTATATAAGAAACTAAACAACGTACTATATAATATAGACCTAGTATATTACTATAATAACTACTATACTATATAATACAACACAACGTAACAAAATATAGTACTAAGTATATAAGCTTAAGCCTACCTAACTAACCAACTAGATACGTATAATAGACTATATAAGATATAGTAGAAATTATATGCTACTATAACTTAAGAAGAGGAGGATAAACTATACTAAAAACTTAGTAATAAGACTAGCATCTCCATATAAATACTAAGGCAAGATATAAGCTTAAGATACCTTATACTAATATTTAATATAAATAAAACGTTAAGTAATAGGAAGTTTACTTCATACGCTATTCTAGCTCTTATAGAGCTATATATAATAAGCTAAAAAGGAGAAGACTTTTTTGTCTACTATAAAAAGGATTTTTTATACTAGATATATAAACAATTTAATAAGCTCTCTTATATGGCTAAGAGAGAACTTTATACACTCCTTATAGACAAGAAAATTACGGTAATTACATTTACCTTAGACTATAATAACTAGGTATATAAGCTATATAGTATTGTATAGGGACTCTATATAATATAAGACTCTAATAGTATAACTTTAATAAAAACTATACTTATATATAAATTAATACTATAAGCCACTATAGCTTCTACCTAAGAGATACGTACAACTTTTATATAAAAGGCTCCATATAACCTACTTCTATAAGATTAATAAGATAAACATTATAGTAATAGACGTTAAAGAGAATATACTAAAAAATATATAGTACTATATAAATAAGAAATACTTTATATCCCTTTATATAAACAAGCTATATATAAAAGTCCTAGATCTTAAGTATAGAGCCATTAATAGTCTATATAAGTAGCTTTACAACTATATAAAGTATTAATATAAGAGTAGATAGTGTTATCTTAGTAACTATATAACCTACTACCCTTATATAAAGTACTAAACGAAAAACTACCGCTAAATAAGATTATATAATTCTAAAAGACCTAGAAGAAGGAGAATAACTACTTTAGTAAGCTATATAATATCCTCTATAATAAGGCTTAGATCTTTATTAAGCTTTATATATAACTTAATATTTTAGAAGGCCAATACTTAGCTTTGTTCCTAGATATTCTTAAAGGCCGTATAAGTGTCTACTATATCTATAATATTAGACCTAGACAAACCTAGAAGGTTTTATATAAATAGATTAATAGATACTTTAATACTATAGTTAACTATAATTAATACTAGATAGACTAAACGATAATAACCTTTATATAATATAAATAGAAAAACCCTAATAAGTCTTTATATAAAGTACTTAATATAATAATTAATAGGCTAACCTTAGTATAGAGAGCTATAGGACTATTATTTATAAGTAAGGTATAACTATATATTATAGTTGTATAAGTATATAGAGGGCAACTAGAGCTTAAATAAGCTATATTCTTTATTAAGCCTATATATAAGGTACTCTTTAGGGACCTCCGTACGGCACTATAGATTATAATAAATAAATAAATTAATTAGTATATATAGGACGTATATAAGACGTTCTATACTAATAGATAATATATAATTATTTTCTGCCTACCCCTTTAACTTATGTATAGTAATAAGCTAAGAATACTATACTAAAATTTAGGGCCCTCGTATACACGGGGATGGGATAATAGTATTAAGGATAAGAAATATTTTATTTATTAAAAAGAAAAATGCTAGTCCTTAAACTATTACTATATAGAAAGATTATAAGCTAAATAGTAATATATTTCTTTATATAAAAAGAAATATAATTATATATTAACCTATATAGAAATCTCTACTTACGTCGTAGAATATAAAGAATACTCTAATAGCAAGGCCAAAGACCCTATAGATAAGGACAACAACTTAGACATTAATAATAATAATAAAGAAGCCGTATAGTTTCTAATAGTAGCTACCTACCTATACTATACAACTAAAGAGGATATCTATAGTAAGGAAACTAAATAGTATATAGATTAGTTTATTATTAAAAACCATTACTATATAAAGTATTAAAGAGAACTCTAGAATATAGGTATAGTAAAGATATCTACTATTAGTAAGCTATAGCTAAAAGTATACCTAAAGGAGAACTCCTATATAAAGGTAGACTAGATACTAAAGGCAATAAACATTAGCTTTAAAAGGTAGAACCTATAAGAATTACTAGGTACTATATAAATAGAAAATTTAATTAGTATAGTTATTTATTATATCCTTAATGCTTCTACACCCTTCCTACTATTCCTAGTAAATATTAATAGACTAGAAGCTTACTATAACAACGTTCTTAACGTTATTATACGAAAGGACAGTTCTACTATACCCGTTATATAAAAGTAGGGACACCTATTCTTTAATATAAGCCTAGATAAAGTAGTATTATACTTTATAAAAATAGAACTTTAATGCCTCTATTAACGTTTTAAATACCTCTATATAGAAAGACTTTATAAGATGCTTACTACTACTAAATATAAAGTTAACTAATCCGTACTAAAAGAGATTAAAAAATTCTACTACTAGTATTAATTATATAACCTATCTCTACAACGCTTTAAGTTTTCTATTAAAGATAATGCTTACTTTAACTATAAAGTAATTATAGATATTATATAAATTGGTAATAAAAATATACTATATATTATTAATATAGATACTAACTTCTAAGTAGCTATCTTTCTTAAATCCTTATCTATATAAGATACCTAGGACGTGCTATGTAGATACTAGATTAATGTCTACTAAAGACCTCTAGACTATATTGTATATAACCTAGGAACTAACTTTATATTAGAAGACTTTAGAAACTGTATAAAAATAGTTAGAGCTACCTATTGCTAAATACCCGTAGAGGTATACTAGGTAGTTAGTAAAGTTAAACGAGCCTATGCACCCCTACGCCGCACGTACAATATAATTTATAGTAAAGTATAAAATAGTATAGACGACAAAACTATACTATAAATAGCTATTAAGGCTTTTAATAATATAATAGGTCTAGATGGCCTTATTCTAATACTTTTAGTCTTTAGAGTTTACCCAAGAATTAATCTTAATTCTCCTCTATTACTAGACATTATTATATAAGCTTATATAATATAAAAGGCAACGCAAATACTCTATATAAAAAAGGTAAAGCAAAATATTAACTACGTAATAAATACCTATAGAGGACCTATTTTATATAAAGTCTTAAACCTTCTACTACAAAGTAAAGTAATAATTTAGAGGGAGAAGAAAGGCTAGATAGGCCTCTATAGAATCTAAAGTATTACTAGTAGAGATGTTATAGTAGACTTAGACAATAAACCTATAACTATCTAGTATATATACGTTAAGCCTTATTACTATATAAAGGAGCCTTAATATACTAAAGACGATAATTAAGTTATAGGATAACTAGTTAAGTAGCCACAGATATATAAAAGAGGTAAACTATAAAAGAATCCTATATAACTACTAACTAAACCTCTACAAGCGCGTAGAAGAGGTAGACTAAAGAAGAACCCTATATAATATAATACCTTATTAATATAAGCTCTATATAAAATTATAGAGGACTGCTGTATTTAGCATCTTATATAAAAAGAAAAAGATGTATACAAACTTTCCTTATAATTATGCTAGGAAGAAGTAATTATAATACTAAGAGTACCCTTTAAAGAATTAGACCGTACGGAGATAGATGCCCTAATTATAAATAAAATATTTAAAATCTATAGATTTAATTTAGAGATTTATACTAGATGAATCTTTAACCTCTGCCTTATATAAGAAATAAAAGGTAAATTAACTTAGCCCTATAAGAAATTACGCCTTATACTAGCCGGATACTCTAATAAGGAGAAAGAAGAGATTTTTATATAGTTACTAATAATCTAGAGGATAAGCTAGAGACTTATTCTAACGCTAGGCCCAACCTTTATTACTTTATATAATATGTACTATAAAATTTGTAATATTATGTAAGCGTATATATAATCTACTAATAAGCTACTTTATATAATATAGGTAAGGCTACTAAAGGAGTTAGAAAGTGTATTTTCCCCTAAAAGCATCCTACGCGTTATTAAACTGCTGTATAGAGTAGTAGAATTAAAACTATACTAGTTTAAGACCTACTATAACTACTATAGGAATATGCTTAAGATAACTTCCTCTTTATATAATCTATATTTACTTAATATAAATAAGGGACTATAGACTTTTAGTCTTACTAGTATATAAATAGATAATATACTTAGTATTATTACCCTAAGTTTCTCGTAGAGAGAAGAAGAGGAACTATAGAAGGCTGGCTTTTATATAAAGCTAAAGACAACTCTTTTATATAATTAAAGCCTTAAGTTTAATAGCAAATGTATTATACTAGAAGGGGATAATATTATATTTATATAAAAAGGATAATCTAATCAACTCTATATGATTAACCTAAAAGCTGCCAACGCATAGTACTAATATATTGTGTAGAGGGTAAGAGGGGTATATATCGCCTTAATATATTAGTTAAAAGCGGCGTTTAATCTCTCTATTGTTACGTAAGTTACTAAGCTAGAGGACATAGATATCTCCTACCTAAATATATAAATTAAGTGGTAGATTTAACACTTTGCGTAAGGACTTATATTTATACTATTAAACCTTGCCTATATAAAGTTATTTATTTTTACGGACGGTTTATTTGTAAATAATAAGGACTTAAGCTTATAGCTTGGATTTATTATCGTACTAGTAACTAAATATTATATAAAGTAGGGAAACAGCTTTTAAATTAAGGGCAATATAATATACTAGAATTTAATTAAGTATAGGAGAGTTATATAAAGCGTGCTTGCTAGTAAACTATATAGAATAGTTAAAGGCTTTAATAGTGCAATAATACTAAGTATAACTTTAAAATAAATTATATAAAACCTAGACTTACTACTAATTCCTATAGTAGTCTACTCTAACTTAAGGTTACTATACAACTACCTTGTTAAGCTTAGTATAATAAACGAAAAGTAACTAATAATTAATATTATATTACTTTATAAGTCGTACGAAAAGAGAGAAATTAATAAAGTATACTAGATTAATAGTAAGGATAACCTAGTAGATGTATACACGAAGAAGGCTCTAAATGGCGCCTTAAAACGGCTTATCTCTATAAACTAACTCTATATTTAGGTAGAAGCATTTATAGATAGACTTAACCCTATATAGGATAGAATAGATACTATCTAAGACGAAATAGAAAATTACTATACGGGATAGGGAGAGGACTAAAGTAACCTTATAAAAGAAAAACTACTAGTATTTATACGTAGTACGGGCAGCTACTAGATAGCTTAAATTAAGTAACGGCGGTTATAGGATACCGTATAGGGTAAGGACATGGGATATAGTTACCGTATATAAGGATTAAATTAATATTACCCCTTTTCCTCCGTATAATAGAAAGATAGACAAGACTTAAGTAGAATATAGACCCTTTTTTTACCCGTACATTTATACAAGCTCTATTCTAATATATTATAATATAGGGACTTATAGAGTCCATTCAACAGTTATATAAAATATACTAGAATAGAAAATTATAATTATTAATAATTTATAAACTTAAAATTAAATATTAATATCTACTTAATACTTAACTAAATTAATATAATAAATAGTTTAAAATTAAAGTTAAATTAAACCCTAATAATCTCTCTAGCCTAATTTAGAATTAAGTAATAATAATAATAATAGTAGTAATTAAGTTACCTTTATATATTAAATTTAATATAGATTAGACTTAACTATAGCCCCTAACTTAATTAAGCCCTTATAGACTTAAATATAGTAGTTATAATTATAGCTTAAATAGTTATTAAAAAATAATTAGTTACTACCTATAATTAAGCCTTTACTAATTATATAGTAATAACTTAATAGCTTATTAAATATTAAATATCTATTTTAATTATTAAAATTAATTATATTTAAGCTATTAAAATAAACTTTAAAGATTAATTCTTTAATTAATAACTTAAAGTCTATATTTCTATAGTAAAGAGCCTTAATAATTAATTACTTAAAAATTAATCTTAATTATTATTTAAGTAAATATATTTATATTATTATATAGGTAGGTAAAGAGTACCTATCTTTTACCCTATATAAAATATTAGGGCCTATTAGGCCCTAATGGGATACGTTAAGTAATAAGAAGTTATATTATACTAAAACTAATAAAAATAGTTAGTTAGTAATTTATCTATTCTATAATCTATTATTAATTTCCTTAAGTTAAGTCTATATTACTACTATTTATAATGTAATATTTAAATTACTCTTACTTTTATATAAATAATTTAGACTAACTTACTTTTATAGACTTTAAATAAATTAAATTTAGAAATAGCTAAACTACCTAAAACTCTTATATTATAGTCTTAATAAATAACGTTAATTTAATAAGTAAAAATATATAATTAATTTTATTTTTAATAACTCCTTCTTTTTTTTATTAACTAATAATACCCTATACTAGTTAATACCCACTAGTGCTTAACAGCTTAAGAGAGGACTAGCCAATAATAACTATAATTAATTAAGATATAATAGATAATAATACGTTTAGTAATTTAAATATAGCCCTTAAATAACTAAAAAATAAAAGAGATACTATAGAACTATAGTATATAAATAATATTTAGTAATACTATAAGTTAAGTAATATTAATATACTCTTTAAGTTTATATAGAATACTATATAATAGTAAAAAGCTATAAAAACTTCCTCTTTATAACTACTAATATAAAAGTAGCCTTATAAGTATATATAAAAAAATTATTATAACTTTAATTAATAAAAAGATAATTATAAACTTTACTTTTAAGCCTTAAAAATATATTTTATTAATAAATAAATAAAGGTTAATTATATTTTATAGTTTATCTTTAACGTCCTTTATATAGTCTAGAAGACTAAGGTTTAGTCTTAATTATTAATAGATCTATCCTAGAAGGTGTTAGGTCACGGGTAGTAGCAATGTAGACTTAACTTAAGGAAATTAATAATAGATTATAGGATAGATGAATTGCTGGCTAACTATTTTTACTAGCTCTAGTATAATATAACCCCTTATTACCTAACGTGTCCCGTTAGGGCCTAATAGGCCCTGATATCCCGTGTAGGGTGAAAATAGGTACTCTTTACCTACCTATATAATATTATCCCCCTCTAATGGGTAGACTTGCCCTAAGGCTGCTTAGGCGTATATATCCTGCCGTAATGTTAGGTACCCAGGAATATTAAGTCCTAATAAGTTTAGGTTGGGCCTAGCTAAACTAAATGTAACCCTCGTTTAATTTATATTGGCACCTCTTACCTAGGGTTAGTTATGTGTTAGGCCAGTCTAGCACGTAACCAATGCCGCCTGGTACTAGTATATACAGGCCTAGCGCTAGCGCGTATAGGCCCTGGCCTATATCTTAGATACTTTATACCTAACTTCCTTGTTCTCTTCAGGTCTCTCTAATTAGGTAACTTGGTAAGTAGCATAGCTGATTAACTATTGTATATTGGCGTATACTAACTTCTTGGTATAGAGACTCTATTTCTCTAGACTTTTATACTACTAACCCCTTATCTTGGCTATTATATATTTACTTTTACTAATGTAAGTATTCTTGGAGCTGTATAGGTCTATAGGGACTTAACTGGCGCTAATAGTTGTAAGTAGTAATAACTTCTTTCTATTAGTCTACTATTGGCTCCATTTGGCTCTATTAGTCTCTATTAGTCTCTAATTGGTAATGTTAACTCTTGCCCAGTGTAATGCGTGTTACGTAAATGATAAGCTAGTTACTTCTAACTTATACTATATTAAATGCATCTTAGCTATGTCTAAGGGTAAGCTAGAGGTTGGCTGCTGTAAGTTTCTGGCTAAAGGTGCTAACTAAATTCCTTTTCGGGTTTCTAATAAGGTAGGCAATAAGATCTACCTGTAATGTTACTAATATTGGGTAACTAAAAAGGCCTGCTATGTGGTAAGTATCCCCTTATAGAGAGTATATATTTAAAGGTGGCCATTTAGCCTTATCTGGCGCCACTAGGCTCTATTAGGTCCTAATATGCTCTAGTTTCCTCTGGAAGACATTTAACACCTTTAAGATATTAGTAGTGCTGCCTGTAATGCTACGACTTTCGTTCCTGAGCCTACCCTAGAGAATGAGACTGCGGTAGAGCGTGAGGTGCGTAAAAGTTAAACTGGCCGTGCCTAGACCCTTTTAGGTAACTTAGGGATTAATAGGTCTTATTGGGAGGCATTGGATATCGTCTTGCGCACTAATGAGCTTCTTGCCGACTTAGTGGGTATTCTTGGGGAGAAGGCCTATTAAGCTGCTTGTAAGGGTGGCTATAGTAAGCATTACTAGTTGTATAGTGGCTAGCTAAACCTTTATACTTATTGTGTTTAATCTGGTGTAGTGGAGTGCTCCTGTAAGCATAGCAACGACGAACAGCAGTATATAAAGACGATTTAAGACTAATATACTACTCTAGGTTTAAATGTGTTACCTTGAAAAGTAAGAAGGCCTAAATTGGCCTATAGGGGCCAACTGGGGCCTAATGGGTGCTAACTGGTATAGATGTCTAGTCTTAAGCGCTGGAATGAGCCGACCGACCTTGAAAAGGAGAGCTGTGCTGGGCCTGGCTCTATTACGACCCCTATTGATGCTTTGGTTTAGCCTGCCTACACTTAGGAGGAGCTCTGTATTTAAGGTTAGAAGGATGAGCTCTATAACGCCCTAATAGCCGTGCCTGCTAAGAATCTTGCGGTGGAACCCTGGGAGAATAGGAAGGGTAATGCCTGTAAGGTAGTTACTAACTGGCTTTTAAAGGAGCTAAACTAGTGTACTAAGGTCTATTGCAATGTGTAGTGCGTTGTGCCCTTTACGTAGATTCTAGAGGAGTGGACCCGCAACTATAAGAGTTAGAAGACTGCCTAGGACGCTCTTGGTAAGACATAGTGGATGAGTATTCCCTAGGTGCCCCTAGGGGCCCTTTAGTGCTATCTAGCGCTAATAGGTGCTAATAGGCCCTATTGACTACATTTTTAGTGGGATTTGGTTATGGAGGGAGATTTTCTGGCGTTTTATAATTTTTGGAATTAGTTATAATACCCCTAGGTAATATCCTACTTTTATTAAGCATTCTAGATATTTCTTCTGGCTATTAGCTTCTAATAGAGGCTATTGGGCGCTGTTTGGCTTTAATAGGACTAAATAGGCGCTGCCCTGTATAGACTTTTTACTAAATAGACTCTGTTCTATAGATATTTCTTTCTTCCTTAGTAGTTAATTTTAATTTTTGACTTAGGAAATTTTGCTAGCCTGTTCCCTATTAAAACACCCTACTTTTTAAAGCTAACCTTTGCTAAACTCCCTGTAGGAGATATGCAAAGGAATATAAGATAAAAGGGTAAATAGCTACGTCTAATAGGTCCTAATAGGTCCTAAAAAACCTAAGTATTAGGTTCCTAGGTCCATTGTGGTCTAATAGGTCCTAGTAAGCCTCAGCAATTCCTGGTGGTTAATTTTAGGTATTAAGATTTGCCTCCCTCTTCTTTAGAGGTCATCTACGGCCTCTACGCTTTTGTATAGGGATTTTAATAGTTAATCTTCTAGGAGATATCTTTAATTTTTTCTAATACTCCTTTAGAGCGTTGCCGCTAATGGACGCCCTTGTCTCCTATAAGTTCTTGCTGGCGTCGTAGCTAGTCTATTTAATAAGGTATTTCTATTCTCTAGAGTTTCTTTGTTGCCTATTAACTATGAAGTCTATTTCGTACACGTCGTTGCCTAACTGGCATAGGGTGTTGGTGATAGGCTCTTGTAAGTATAAGGGGGACCTACGAGGTCTATATGGCTCTAGTAAGGAGGGGTGGAATACTAAATGTACTTTGTCTAACTTAGGCAGGTCTACTTTGTAAGCTATTGACGGTGAACTAATATATTCTTTAATTGTATCTAGTCCTAGGAATTTCTAATTAAGCTTTTTACTTGGTCTTATAGACTTTATGTATTGGTTTGACACCTATACCTTATCTCCTACTTTAAGTTTAAGGGGTAATCTTTTTTTATTTGTAATACTTTTTTAGTACTTTTGTACTACTTTAAGTTTCTTACGTGCTTGTGCTTTAATTTCTAGTAGTTTTTTAGCTATCTAGAAACCTTTGGGGCTCTCTCCGTCTCCTAAGGGCTGATAGGGCTAATTGGGCTCTGTTGGGTTGTAGCTAAAGTAAACTTAGTAAGGAGTGTAGCTAGTTAATAAGTGTTGACTGTCGTTGTAGGTAAACTCTGCTAAGGATATCTACAAGGCCTAATCGTCCTGTTTAAGGGAATAAAAGATCTAAAGATACTATTCTAGGGTCTAGTTTTAACGCTTAGTCTATCTATCTATTTAAGGGTGGAAAGTAGACGTTAAGATGCGCCGTAAATTTAGGTAGTAATAAAATGTATCCTAATAGTAGGATCTTATTATTAGGCCTCTATTTAATAGTACCGTTTCCGGGTTGCCGTGTAAGCAGATTACCTCTTAGATTTATGCCTAGGCTAGGTTAGTGCCGTCCTAATCCATCTGTGTAGGCATATAATAGGCTATTTTTAAAAAATAGTCTACTATGACTAGGATTGCGTTGTATGTTATTCCCGTAAATTAGCTTGAGGGTAGATTGGTGATAAAATCCATTGTTATGTGCTGCCAGGGCTTATTAGGGACAGGTAGCGTCTGAAGAAGGCCGTATGGCTTATGTCTCTTTGTAGTTGCCCTTTAGCAGCGTTTATAGTTGTGAATATAATCTAATACGTCTTTGGCTATTCTAGTCTAACGATAACGTCGTCGGACCCGCTTAAGGGTTTGAGTAATGCTAAAGTGTCCTGAGAGAGGGCTATTATGGTAGCTTTTAATTGCGTCTAGGCGTTCTTGAGTTGTCTTGATCTACCTAGGTTTTGTTAGTTCTGAACGGAGGATGTTAGGACTACTTAGCGCTGGATTATTAGTGTCGTTCCTTAATGAGTCTGAACTCTTAGGTTTTAGTTCCTTTTGGTCTTCTAGGGACTGAGGTTCTACTATCTCCCTGTCCTTCCTTTTGAAGTTGTGAATTTGGTCCCTTAGGGCCTGATCTTGCTTCTTCGCGCTACCTGATCTAGTGGTGACTGTGGATACGAGAGTCTTATCACCTTCCTGCTGAGATAATATCTTGGCTAGGGGTCGTATAAAAGCTTTATTGCTTTTCTGCTTGGGCTTACTGGCTGCAAGTATGTGGTCTGGGCGTTGGGATAATCCGTCCGCCGGATTTGTAGATCCCGTATGATAAGTCATCACAAAATCGTACTTAGACAAGGTTAAGTAAGACTGAATATGACGTCCTGTGAGCGTCTTCGTCTCCATAAACTATTGTAGGTTATTATGGTCCGTCAAGACCTCGAAACGTTGTCCTTGTAGATACTGGCGCCAGTGTTTGACGCCTTCGACAATAGCAAGTAGCTCTTTGTCGTGCGTA
>JACVRA010000108.1:0-60911 GCA_019828545.1 Paracamarosporium sp. OC-R06-R3
GAGATAGCTGAACTGAGGCACGCCAATAAGCTATATAAGGATAAGATGGCGCAGGAGAAGCGTGAGAAGCGGGCAAGGGAGAAGGTAGAGCGGGACCGGGCCAACGCAGAGAAGCGCACAGCTATAGAGGAACGCAAGGCTGAAAGAAAGCGTTAGAAAGAGAAGCGCAACGCTCAAAAAGGTTTATAATTACCCAAAAAAAGCAAGCGCAAGATCTCACAAGCTATAGCACCTAGAAAGAAGTAGAAACGTAGTGCTGTGGCTGCTTATAGTCAACCTGTTGTTCATGAGCCTTCCCCAGCTCCTGAGCTCAAAGAGAGCAGCCGCGGCCGCAAAATTAAGCCAAAAAAGGTATGGCAGGCATCAAAATGATCGCATAAGCGTTTAGAATATATCACCAAGTTTTCTCTATATAACAGCTATTGTATATGGCTCAATAACCTCATTTTTGTGGTGGGCGTCAAGGGTCGGAGCGGGCGTTCGGTGACTCCGGGCGTTCGGTGCACGGACACGGTAGCAGGCGCACAGGCCAAGCACGGGCTTGGTTTACATCAACTTCTGAATTACATCAATTTTTAGATGACCCCACATAGGTCTAAGTTAGCCGACGACAAAATAGGTATGTACAGTAATCGAGGGCAAAGAATGAGGTCCTCAAATGTGTGGCAGATCATTGTTCGACTGCTAGTGCCGTGATTTTCGTTTCTATGCTGATCCAATTGGGGCCAGCCTAACGTCGAAAACCTCTCACGCTGGGTCCGCTATATACCGTATGCCGGCGTTCCGTGACACCTTTGCGTCGCATTGCGAATTTGTCGCCTATCTGCCGCCTTTCTATATGTACAAGCTTCCACTTCGCTGAGACGTTATAACCAGTCCCCCCTCCTCTCCCCCCCGTTGTGTATCCTGAGGTTCCTAGTTCTAGTTCAGGGCAGCGAGGGTACGATCAAGCCGCTTAGGTTGTCGGCCATCGTATTTCAGTCGTATCGGAGGTGCACATGTGTACGAGGTCGGTGAGGCGGGGTCGCCTGATCACGGCACGGGAAGGCTGGGGCATTGAGAGGTAACCGTGGTGCGATATACTTGGGGCGATGACGAGAGTGCATGCCGGATATTATTGAATGGCACCTTTTTACATCCGAACAAACCTTCGAGGCGCGTTGCGTCGTCTGCGACAACCTCGAAGCACACGAATCATTTGGATTGATGCAGTATGCATTAACCAAAATAGCGCAAACGAGAAGAGCGTTTAGGTGCCTCTAATGGGAAAGATATATACCAGAGCAGAACGGGTGATAGCTTGGCTTGGTGAAGAGCCTTTGGACAGCGGGATGGCTCTTGATTTAATTCCGCATTTGACCGAGGTTGCTGAAGTTGACACCGAGTCCATCTGGCTATCGCACCTTGAACGGAATTCATTTCGGTCGCCCACGGATCTCAGCAACTACCTCAAGAGACACTTGGCTACTATGAAGGAAGGCAACATCCTAAAGGCAGGGTGTGTTAAAGTCGTATTAGACAAGCGAGGTATCGCCACATGTTTGGCAATGCTGACACACAGCATTTTCTTATATGCGAACACTTGTAGAGAGAGAGGCACTGCGACATTGGTAATATCGGGAACATACTGCCGGGGCTATACGATGCTCCCAGTCACCGCAACCACGTCGATTGATAGCCTACCTTCTACCATTCCAGTATGAGAAGTATGTGACAGGGAGTAAGGTAAACATATAGAAGGAAGGGCTATCAGCGGAGGCTTCGTCTGCCAGCCTTGGTGTCCAGCAAATAGAGATTGTTACGCAAGTGTGGAAACCGGCACTCGCAGGGACAACGTTAGTATGGTCAGCAGCTAAAGTGCGGAGGAGGCTATCGATATTTGGAAGAAATCACATGGCATCAAATGGACATCAGGTCTTAAATAGTGTTCATCGTAATTCTTGAATCGGAGTGTCAACGAAGCATCGCGACGACGAGCAAAAGAGACTATTACGACAACAGAATCGCCGAGTAATTAACGTTAATTACTACAATAAATTAATTTAAAAAATGCGATCGATCACCACCTGCTACACGCCTGCCCCGATCGTGATGCACGTCGTCCATTCACTTGTCGTTGAAGTCCCCCTTGGCGACGCTAAAATAGACACCTAAGAGCAAAACATTCAGAATTTGAGCGTAGTCAGAAAATGGGACAGGAAATAGGAACTAAAAAATAATGGGCCTGAGAACGGGAGCTGGAAGCTTGCTGGATCCCAAAATAGACTATTGCTGGGGTCCAGAAGAGGTCCCCAATCAAGTCGGCAGCCTCTCGAACCTTGCAATTTCGTCAAAAGCCTCGATTCAGTACTGTGTACCAGTGTATCGCCCACATGCGAGGCTTGCTGCCAAGGAAATGGTCTTCTGCCCTCCGCATGACATCATCATGATTCTTGTAGACACGGCCGGGCTTTGTGACCACACTGCCCGAGATAGTCACAATGTATGAGAATTAAGTTCATGCACAGTTGTTGTTCTCAGTATCTTAGGTATCTGATCGGTCCGACTTGATGGTCCGCCCTCTGCGCGCAGTCCTTTCGTGCGGATTATCGTCTGGAAAATCATCTACATCTCCGTCTTCTTCCCAATACTACTCCCAGTGACTAATCCTTGCTAGAGGTCCTGACTCCGTAGGTTCAGCCTTGTGGAACTCCCGGAGTTTGCGTGGGCTATTTTTGAAATTAGATGCGTCGACCAATTCGTGGTGGGCTGTGCTTTTCGAGAACGACGGAGGTACTATAAGGCAGTTACTTCTGTTTCGTAGCATCTGAGGCAGCTGCAAGGCGCAGCTTTGATATTTTATTTGATCCACGACTGTGCCGCTTGTTGGCAATAGCATAGACTGAATTATCGTGTTTTCGTGTTTAAACTGATTGTGTGTCGCTTAATTTCTAGGTATAACTTCTGTCATCCCTATCGCTCTCACTCTCACCATTACCGACTCTGCTTGCGATTTTGAGCGTTGAGAATCTACTGTCAGAAAGGGCCAGTATTTAAAAATGGTAGACGCTTACTTTAATCGACCACCCTCTCAGTCTTCCAAGGCTGTACCTTCGTAATAAACGGCGAGCCGCTGCGTGGCATGACATTCTGCGCCTCGCCATCGTTGCTGGTGAGATAGAGATTCGCTCACACACCATGTACGTTGATGCACATCCTTCGTCATGCCTTTGGTGAGAGATGCGAGGAAAATACTCTTGACACAGGCATGTGCTCTGGAACGTGGGTTTCAACTCTTAAAGCATGTATCTAATGTATGATAAAGGATCCAACAACAACCAAGGCAATATGAAACCAAGTACCACTACAGACGATCCCCAAAGCAGTACAAGCACTCCCAATTTGCCATCGCAGGGCATTAATCAACCTGCAAGCGAAGCTAGCAATACAACGGACCATAAACTTTGTGCAAGTGCGTCAGCAAATCCAGCCATCTGGTCGACGACCGAAACTATCGCAACGGGTGCTCGGAATGACCCTGTGCTTTTTCTGAGCGTCAACATGAATTCCAATGAGACGATTGCACGGGCAGTCAAGCTCGGAATGGACGATAAGACTAGATTTCAGAACCTCCAGAAAGAATATCGGAAACTATGCACCAAATGGTTTAGAGCGAAGCACATCACGGGAATAAAATTCTTCCGGGTACGTGTGATCCAGCGGACTGTGGTGCGGTTACAATACTAATTTAGCTTACCAGTTCCGCAGTTTCTTATTCAAGCAGGCGTTAGACGTTCACTACATTGATTTCCATAAAGACAAGGAAAAATACCCTGAGAGGCTAGATCCGGAATATGGCGATTATTACTACCAACCGCAGCCGTGGCCAGCAGATACACCGTTCCCTAGAAATGAGATCTGGCATTACTTGAATCATCCTGAGGATTGTGGTACGTCCGCTGACGCTAAAGACATGCTCCCTATCCGAATCAAAGGTCCCATTTCATCGCAAACCCGCGCATTTGGTATGCATCTAGAAGAGAGATACTCCATCCTAGCTATCCTTATACCGTCATTTCTACTCGCTTTACTCTTTCTTGCACCAACAGGGTGGTTTTTTCGATCTTGGCTAGACAGGCATCCGAACGATCTGCAGAATGCAACGGTACCAGTAAACCTTGCTGTCTCTGCTTTTACTTTAATCATGAATACCTTCATTTCTCTTCTCGCTTTCAGGCTCACTATACAAGGATTGGGTTGACCAATGTGGCTAATCTTGCGTTGACGACCGACAACGAGGCCGAGTGGCGAAGCCGACGAGTTGGACGTCATATGTTGAGAAAAGCATTTATTCCTATCAATAGAATACACGATATATATCGAGTGCATGCCTCTTATTGATTCATCTAGTATATCACGGCAACTGGGATAGTGACATCAAAAGCGACCTTGCGGGTTTCTTACCGACTCGTCATGAGTTGCTGGGATCTCTTGGGTATTACACCGTAGTCGGTTGCAGTCTTTTTGCTGCCCCGAAAATCTACCCCCTTGACAACATCTTTTGTTTCCTACTCGGTGCTCATTCGCCTCGTCATCTTTGTCGTACTCCGTTGCCGCACCCATCTCTCACGCTTATACCATAAATGACTTTGATCGTAGATAAACCATACATTGATCGGAAAGAGGGTTCACAGGCACGTTAATGCCAGCTTTGCTAACCGATGCGCTTAATCGATTGAATGGCGAGGCAAGAAGCAGAAAAAAATTGAAGTGGCCCTTCCATGAACACGTAGATGATCGCTCAATGCCCACCCTCAACTCATTCACTGCGAGTATAAACAGCCTGTACCTGGTGTATAAATAAGAGCCGGACCTCACAGACTAATCTCCAAACACTTCCCTACCGACATTTCCACACGGTTTAGAAAATAACAACGCCAAATTCAGAAACACTCAACTGTGACATAGTCGGTGGTTGATTCGAGCTGAACTCATCAAAAGCTTCTTGCTCCTCCTTCCGTTGAATTCAGTTCCCAAGAAGGGAAAACTACTTGGCAGAAAGACCCCACCGGAGAATAATTTTCCCAAATCGCGAAAATCCCCACCTCTGCTTTTCTGAGAAATCCTATTTCTTACTTTAGTATTGGCGAGAGCATGGACTGTAGGACACGTAGAGAGACCGTACGTGAGGAAGATAAGGCGTATACCCTGCCGTCGACTCTGATAGCAAATAATGACGCTAGTAATACTGATCTAAAATGGGAGCTTGTAACGCGTCATTACAGCGACGGCCAATTCGATTCAGCAGAGACCTTATTCCGAGAAGTGCTAGAGTTCCAGACCAGCATGCTGGGAGCCGAGCACCCCGACACATTAAAAACCATCGCAAAGCTAGCCTTGACACATGACGCACAAAGCCGGTTCCAAGAAGCCAAGGTACTCGGCCTAAAAGCGATGGAAGCTCAAAGCAGACTCCTCGGCGAAGAAGATCCCGAAACACTAACCACTACGAGTAACCTAGCCATGACATACAGCAACCTATCGCAGTGGAAAGAAGCAGAAGAGCTCGAGATACAAACGTTGAAACTCCGGATGCGCGTTCTTGGCAGTGAACACCCAGACACACTCGTCAGCATGAGCAACTTAGTGTACTTGTACAATTGCCAGGGCTGGTGGGAGAAGGCGGAAGAGCTGGGTAAGCGGGTGATACGCGCGCGGGAGAAAGCGCTCGGTGTCGAGCATCCCGAGACGCTCCTTAGTATCGGCAATCTAGCGTACACGTACAACAATCAGGGTCGGTACCATGACGCCGAAAAGCTACTAGAGAACGTCGTGAATGTTCGTATTAGAGTATTAGGGAAGACTCATCCGCACACGCTTAGCGGGATGAGCAACCTAGCAGTCAGCTACCACGGCCAAGGTCGGTTGGACGAGGCCGAGGCGCTGCAGATGGAAGCGTTAGAGGCTCGGAAGGCCTTGCTAGGTCTGGAGCACTTCTCGACTTTGACGAGCATGGCTCACCTCTCAACCACGTATCGTAGTCAAGGTCGATTGGCTGAGGCAGAGCAGCTTGGTTTGCAAGTGCTGGATTTGCGCAGAAAGGTACTAGGCCTAGAACATCATCATACCTTGACTAGTATGACCAATCTGGCATCGGTTTATCTTGATAATGGACAGCTAGACAAGGCCGAGGAGCTTGGGTTGGAAGTGATTGCAATCCGGATGAGAGTGTTAGGAAGGGAGCACCACCATTCGCTTGCTAGCATGGGGCACTTGGCAGCTACGTACGAGAAGCAGAGAAGATTCAAGGAGTCTGAAGACGTGAAGACGCAAGTTGTTGAGGTTCGAAACAAGGCTGTACCATAGAGCAACTTTTCTTGCTATTTTTGTCATCATGTACATTGCTTTCCAGCAAAATGCAATTATCTAGTTGAGCCGCACACGCTTCCCCGCATGCCCGTCGTCTTTTTCATCAGTGATGGTAGGCACAGACCGGGGGTTATGCTCCTCACGCACCACGGCCGCCACCGGCCGCTCCATCTCCTCCCTGCCCTTTCCCCCCTCCATCAAAGACCTCGGGTGCTTCAAATCCTTCGGCGCCTCGATGGAAAAAGAAAACACCTCTCGCCGCGACCTATGCCCCGCGACACGCCTAACTTTGTCCTTCTTTTTCTGGGCACCGTCTGACACTCGGTCGTCGGGGTCGTCGGAGTCCACGACGACGTGCTTGCCCACCGCTTTCTTCATTCTTTCCTCGCGCTCATGCGCCTTCTTGTCGGAAAGGGAAAATACACTTTCTCTTTCGCGGGGTTTCTTTGCGCCAGCCTCCTTGTCATTGCTGTTGGGATTGTCATTAGGCTTGCCACCCGCATCACCCTCGTCCTCAAACTCCTCGCTGAAATTCCACATCAACCCCAGCTCGCCGCGGACTAAGGCGGTAAGCCACAAGCTGCCCAGCACGCCGGGAACAAGATACAGCAGCGCGGGCTGCGCATGTCCCCAGACATGCATAACACCCAGCGTCGCAAACATTCCCGCGATGTACCCGGCCAAACTCGCCTTGAAGTAGGTCTTCGGAAACGTGAAAGGCTCATCGGATTCGGGCGTATCTGCAGCCGACGAAGATGTCCAGAGTCGGCGGCCGAGGAGCGAGTGGCTCCAGAAGTGGTCGGTCCAGCGGCCCGCTAGGGAGAAGTATTTGGGTTTTTCTACTACGACTTCGGCTGAGTTCGATGTGGCTGGGGTGCGCGTCTGGCGGCGGAGGTAGAAGACGAAGAGGTCGAAGCGGAGGGCGAGGCCGATCATTATGCCGGGGAGTACGACGTCGCCGAGGCCGAGCATCGCGTATTGCGGTTTCTCGGATGGGGAGTCGGGGGCGTCGGGTCGGGGAAAGACGAGCTTGATGGGGGCGTCGATGGACTTTGCGACTGTGACCATCATGGGGCTGGGAGTATTAGTATTTGTCTGTCTTGATTGATTGAGGAGAATCTACTCACGTGTAGAAAACGAAGTATATGTCGTAGAAGAAGAGCGCGCTTAGGATCAGGCTTCCGGTCGCAAATGTCGTGGGAGACATGAGCTGCAGCGCGGCGTACGAGAAGCCGAAGCCGATGAGGTTGGTCAGGTACCACGGCTTGTCCACGAAGTTGAAGTATGCCCAGGCGAGAATAGACACGAGCGCGCCTACCATGCCGTGAGGCCCGAGCAGAAACTTCCCAGCGAAGAGCCTATGTATGTAGAGGCGGAGCGTCCACTTGTTGCCTGGCATCTCGCGGTCGGCCCAGAGAAGCTTCTTCGCGCCTTCTGAGAGCGGGATATAGGATAGAAAGCCTGGCAGAGGCGACGGTATGTGTGCCTTCTCGCTGACCTCGCCGGCGACCGGCACGGCTGCTTTCTGCTTCTGGTCCACATGGTATAGCGCACCGCCGCGGGCGTATCGGCGTGGGTAGATGATGGAATGGCCGATGTCGAGGGCGTCGGTGATCAGGCGCGAGACAGCGAACACGCCGAAGAGCGCAAAGTACCAGTTGAGGATGAGGTTCAGGTAGTGCGGGTCCTTCAGCCACTTGAGCAGGAAGTAGAGCCCCGCAAGCGCGCACCCCGCGAAGAGGGGCATCATGATGGCGTCTGTGGGCGCGAGTCCTTCCATCCTATGCTCCTCTTCCTCATCCTCGTCCTCGTCTTCAGAGTCCTCATCGACATGTGTATCTCCGTCCCGCGTTCTTCTCTTGCGTTTTGTGGATTTCGCGGCGGATGATGGTCGTGTGAGCGAGGCGTGCGCGCCGGCATATATCGGGAACAGCGCTGAAGCGAGCAGATGCGTGTATGTTGGGATCATGGGCCGCATCTGGGTGAATTGGTAGGCAGCTTCCCCGAGGACGCGCGCCCACAGGCTGGGCTCCTCCATGATGGTGGTGGGGTGGTGCTGGCGTCCACGACCCACAAACTGAGCGTCTGCGGACAAGCGAGTCAGCAGTAGGTGATAGACAGAAGCCCGGTGGCTAGTGTCTGGTACGTGCGGTAATCGAGCGAGGCTGCAATTGCTGGGTGCATCGACGAAGTGAAATGATGCTACTGTGGACTTTTGGAAGCAAACAACCTAGGCTGACGCAACTAGCGAGCCACCCCTGCGGATGTTCCCCCGCGCGCCGTCCACACATGCAGGGACGCTGATCCTCCCCGTCGCTCGAGATCGGTACCCTTGCAGTCGTAGAAACACTCCAAGACTTCGCTCACAGGATTGGCATGATTTTCGATATGTTCAAATTTGTTTGTTGGCCTAAGTTTTACTTCGTTCTTCGCCCCCAAATGTACAAAATTATGCTCTGTACCTCCCACCCATCCGCTCTCTACCAAAAAGAAAAAGCTGAGATCGCTTCGTATGCGTCGTGAGTCGTGTGCGGGATATCCGAAAAGCAGGCACAAGCGAGGAAAAGGCGCCGAAGTGAATCGGGAGGCCGTGAGAACGCGCAGTCTAGGTGTATAAAAACAGATTACAAAGCAGTACATGTGAGCAGAAGACAGAGACAGAATGTTGTAACTAAGAGAGACGGCATCCGAATCGGGCAGGCCCGCTGTCCGATTTTGAAGGCTGAGGCTGAGGTGAAACAAGGAAACAGGAATACGCTGTGGGTAGTATACAGATGAGATGATATGGTTGCCAGCAAGCACCTAACACGCTGTCGGGCCTCGTCTCATGCCCTTGTCGGGCGTGGCAAAGTCCCGGACCATGTCGAAAGACATGCCGTCGACAAGTACGCGTTGGTGGGATTGCACGAAGATGTCGTGAACATTGGAAAGGTCGGCCCCTTCGAATGGTGAGATAGCAGGTATGACTTTTCCGGGAGGACTGGTCACCGCGGCTAGGATTCGATTTTTAAGGTCCGGTACTTGGGAGAGGGGCAACTTGTCTTCGAAGTAGGAGCCAGTTGAGATAGACGAAAAGGAAGGAGCTGACGATGATAGCAGTGACAATCTTGGCATGTCTGATGATGGGTAGTCATCTCGTGTGGGCAAGTGCTCAGCGGATGCTTGTAACGATGCAGAATTAGGCGGAAACTTGAAGGTCTTAGCAGGATCTGGCTCATTGTCATCGCCAGGCGGGGTAGATGAAAAAAGGAATGTCGACTCATTCGGTTGCTGGTAGTAATGCAAAACCGATGGAGTGTATGTGTCTGATCGTGCAGTCATCTGCGTGACTTCTGTATCAGGCAGGGGCGGTGCCTCGTCATCGGTATCGTCGTCTGTGGAGCTCCAGGCGGAGAAGGCGCTCTTTGCAGGTGGACGGATGCTGGGTATCTCGATGAGATTAGGGGCACCCGCATGACGCGCCCTCGGGGCTGTCTTGGCAGGAGACAGAGGGGGGCTTCGCGGAAAGGTTAAATCCGGACATGACCGGGGAGAAATGGAGGCACTGTGCCTGTATGTCGGTATAGAGTTGAGCTGGGACTGAATGAATTTTGCCAACTGAGCAGAGTAGTCTCCTACTGTATCCACAACAGGACTAATACCTTGCACAGCTGGTTGATTGGGTGCGATAACCGTGGACGTACTCCGGTCCGTGGCATCAGAGGGAATCCGAGCATGCTTAGCGGCCTTGGGTTCCGGTGGTGGTGGTGCGTTTGTATCGATAGCTTCCGACGATGCCGAGCGCTGGGCGAGATAGGCAATATGGTCTTTTGGTCTGAAGGTTTGGATTTCGTCCCTTCTGAGACGACCGCGTTGCCGGTCAGCTAGGCGACTGCGGACTGCCGCTCTTCCTTCAGCTAGAATGAGTTCGGCTTCTGGCGTGGAACATCCCAGGGCGTCTGCGACTGGAAAGGAATTGCTCCGCTTTCTGTGAGTCCTGGGTCGAGGGCTTCTGTTGCGGGAAGACGGTGAAGAGTGTCGCTTTTCCATTGTATGACCAGTTGCGGAAGTGGCGGGATCAAGCAGTATATAGCATGGCCGCGGGGTTGCAGGACAGTCGGGAATTCGCAGATGGCCTGAACGATGTAAAAGAACGGACGGATCTAATTGCGATCAACAAGCGACCCTCGGGCTCGAGACACGCGTTCGAAGGAATGAAAACAGAGAAATGGAAACGGCGGAGCAAAAGAACGACGGCTGCCCGTGGGCTTTCAGAATAAAAAACGTTCGGCCCAAACGGATCTCCCAAGGTGGGTCATTCTGCCGGGCTGGGATCTAAAATAGCATGGTGGTTTGGCAAGGCGGGCAGCTAGACAAGAGCACATGACGTTAACGAGACTACCCAACCCAGGAGTCAGTAGTGGTGCCTTGGACAGAAAGCCAACGAAGCGATCCAGGGGTGCATGGGTTCGGTTCGACCAGTTCGCGACCCCTGCTCGCCAGCGCCAGGGTAGTGTGGTGAAGTGGGCAACCAATGACATTGAGCAGAGGCGCTTGGCCAGACGACGCAGGCTTGCTCTTGTAGACGCCGTGGCGAGATGGTTTGCGTAACGCTGCATTGGTGCTACTAGAATCGACCGATGGCAGCGTCTTTGGAGGCTTCATCGCAGTGGAACCGCCGCCGCGGGTGGAGGGGCAGTCGCGGAGTGTATCAGTAGGCGAGCGCAGAGGGCTGACATGGTGGAGATCGCCACAGATCATCGATAGCCTTGCTGTGTGCGAGTGTCCGTGTTTCTCCCATGCCTGATCGACCCTGTCACTGCATCCGTCATGACGATAAACCTGCTCACAGGGCTGCCATGAGTGGGCGAGTGTTGGCAGCCTAAAATTACAGTGCGCAAGCGATCAACAACGCTCCTGTGCGTCCTCGGAGTCCCTGAGATCCTCAGCGGAGCCTCGCAGTCCAAAGACGAAGGATGGAGACGGCAATCTGAGAACCGCCTTGCCGGCGCAGATGCGGCAACGCTCAAAATTCGGCGAGATTCGACACCGCATGCCTGCAGGAAAAAAAAACAGGACGACTGGACGAATCGGCTCCACGTTGGGTTCTGCATTGCAGCGTTGCTCCGACGGCTAGGATACGAGGGCGGCCCGGTGCAGCTGGATGCTGTAGGAGGCGTAGCGCTGGCGGGATTGGGCTGTGCTCGTGGCGGACGGCCAAATTCACGGCTCAAAAGCCCGCGCAGTGTGCGGAGAACGGTCCCAGTTTACCATGACAGCCGGCACGGCGCCGCTGCTGCTGGCTCAGGGACGAGTGAACGAGTTGCGTGGCTTACCGAGGAGCCGCTAGCAGAGTGGCATTGCCCACGCGACTCACATGATGGATGATGTATGCGGCATCGTCAGCTTTGCTCGGATTCGTGCCGCGGAAGGACGTAGAACAGCAAGGGGTTGTAATCTCGGACTGACGCTGGCTTGTTGCCCCCGAAGCGTGTGCGAATCCGCCTGTGAGATATGTGCGAGTCTAGGACGAAGAGAGATCCTGGCGGAAGCCCCGGACCGTTGGGCGCCGCAAGAGGCCGCGTCGTCGTCGAGGTCGTCGAGGTTTGCACGTTCTGCTAAAATAATTCGAAACATGACAGAGAGAGACTATCGTTGGATAGCTTCGTGTCACTTATTCCACCGTCCGACTAGCTTCACGTTGCCCGATTGGGAAAGGGCGGCTTCCTCGCATAGAAACTACTGTCGCACTTTCCCTCGCAACATCATCTTCAATCGTAACCTTGACAACAACACAGCAACGTCTCGGTGGCTCAAGCCGCACACTCTGCTTCCCGCCACCTCCTGTTCCTACTCTCGCCTCGCTGGTTCTCCTCCATCGCCTGCATCTCGCTCGTTCGCCTTCGAGATGCATATTCTAGCTCGAGCATAGATTTAGACGTTCATTGAGTCGCCACTTGTCCGGTCTTCTGCTCGACATACCATGACCACCAACCTTACCTATGTCGCAATCCTTGTTTTTCTTACCGTTTGGGCCACGACCTTCATGGTAGCCCGCTTTGCTGCAAAGCGCATCACGGCTAAGAAGATCAGATTTACCCCTGACGATGCATTGTTGTTGGCTGCTTTGGTATTTGACTCCAACGGCACTACCCGGCTTGTCACTGAGACTGCAGTTCTTCATGTATCTGCTCTTGGCCGGAGCGATCCTCGGTATGTCACTTTATTAGCAACACCGTGACCGGCATGCACTCCTGACACAGTCTTCCAGCCATCACGGTTGGCAAAGCAGGCAAGCATGTGTCTGCTCTGACAATATCGCAACTGGAGGTTACGGCCATGGTCAGTGCCGTGATGTCTCGATGGGTCAAACACTCTTCTGACTTGATTAGATAATCTGGATCTGCCGATTCCCTCAATCCATTGCTTTGACTCTGGTCAGATTGGCTGTTGTGATCTTCTTCATCCGAACCTTCTTCACTCGAATCACCTTCCTTCGTCTACAACTTACAGGTATAGAAACTAAGCAAAGCACCCTTGGCCTCTTGATCTTGTTTTAATCTCACTGTTCGAGTACGCTAATTACACCAGCGTACTTCTGCATTGGTCTCAGCGTGGCTTAGTTGGTCACCGTGATTCTCTTCTGCCTTTTACATTGCCGACCGCTTCAGTATAACTGGACATATCCGCTCGAAGATCCACGTCACTGCGCCCCAAAAAACATCAAGGGTATTGAGATTTCTCGAGTTGTGTGGAGCATGGTCATGGACATCATGATCTGGTCGCTTCCGCACTTTGTCGTTTGGCAACTTCAGCTTCGACGCGCACACAAGATTGCCATTTCGTTCATCTTCGCTTTGGGGTTGCTGTGCGAAGAACAATACTCTCTGTCAACGCTAAATAGACTAACATTGATTTAGCAATATTCTCGCTGCTGTTCTACGCATCAACTCGATTATCCAGGTTGAGTTTCGTGGGGATCTGACTTACAATCTTACCACAGGAATGCTTTGGATATACGCGCAGCTCAGCACCGCAATCATACTTGCTTGCTGTCCGCTACTGCGTCCTGTCTTCGACAAAATGACATCGACAAAATTGACACGAATCAGTCGCCGCACCACATCTTTGTCAAGCCCGGGATCAACGGCAAGGATTCGAAAGACGACTAAAATCAATGTCCATGCAGATTCTCGTAGGTCGCACAGCCAGCCTATAGGTGTTGTACGTCACGACGCGCAAATGGAGTGCACGCCACCAACGTTCGATGTGTGATCCAGCACGTTATCATTCATCTCGTCCTTGATCCCAGTGTCGCTTTGGCTGGCGTCGTCTGAAATGCGATCACTTTTGAGCGAGGACCTCGACGACGGTCTGAACAACTAAGTCTTGAATCTGTTCTGAATTGTGTATAGTCGTTGGATCGTATCCTCGTATACCATATCCCTCGTGGCCAGACGCGAACAGATTGCCTAACATTATCGACTGCTGTCGGTGGCCAATATTCAAGAAAAGACAAGGGAGTCATTCGAATTTCCCATGCTTAGTAGGCCTACTGCGAATATCTCGCTTCGCTCTACTCTTTCGTCGCGGCCTTCACGACCACGTAGCTCGACATTCCCGCGCAAACCATCTGCTTAATCCGCTTGCCCTTCAAGGCTTCTACCTGCATAAACGCGTTAGTATATTGTGTATCAACCAACATACTGAATCGCGAACTCACCGGCATGAAATGATCCACGAACTCCGTCTCGTCCATCGACGCTCCTAGCCCTAACGCACCATATCGATTATCACCCGTAGCAAACACTCCCCGTGTGCCGCCGCCTTCCACACCAACCAGCCCATGAGCAGCTCCAATAGCGACATCCGTAAACCGCTTACCTTGCTCAATCATATCTACATCTATAATCCGCACGTACTCATCTTCATCCTCGCGCCTCTCTTCCCGCAGCCAACGCAACTCCCCTGGCGTCCCAGTCGCAGCCTGTCCCCAGACAAACAATTCCCCGTCGTCGCTGATTGCCGCGGTATGCAAGCCGCCAGCTGCAATCTTGGAAATAACGGTTTCTCCAAGAAAAGGAACGGGTTGTGCGAGGGCGGATTCAAGGTCCGGATCGGGGTCGCGGCCCATGGCACGAGAGAAGCGGTTGTCTGCGAGGAATGTATGGATCTTGCCTTCTGAGGTGAGAGCTGTGAGGGCTGCGGTGTTGGTCGTGCATTGTGTGGGGGGAAAGGTGGTGCGCTGTGTGTGGGCGAAGGGCAGCTCCGTCGTGTCCATACTCTCAGGCAAGTATTCGTCGCCACGGGTCTTCAAGTAGTTTTCAAAATGCTTCAAAGAGGGTACTGAGACGAGCATGCCGTTCTCTGACACACAGACCCCATCTTCCTCTGTGGTTGCGGACTGCGTTCCCACGCTCATGAATATGGCCTCGCCGGCTGTGAAGTGTACGTTGAGGATGTTGAAAGATTCATAGGATAGAACATATTTCGAGACAGGATCTTCGCCGTGCGCTATCTCCTCCAGTGTATGGAAGATGGTGACAGAACGTTGGGAAGGGAGAATGAAGCCCAGGATGCCGGAAGTGTCGCGGCGACCGAAAAAGACAGCGTCTTGCGTAAGGGTTGTAGAGATATCATGGATGGTGGCGATTTGTGGCTGTATGAGCGAGGTGCCGTAGTAGTGGTATGTTGTAGCATCAACTCTCACTATGTTGCAGGTGAGTTTGTTTCGTGGGATAGCGTGTAGTATGATGAACAAGAATCACAGAACACCCTCTGCAGATGAAAGACACAGCATGCTACCCTAAGATGACGGATCTAAAGACTTTGTGAAGTCTGCAGTAGTGTTTGTGTCGTAGGATCACGTACGTCCCAGGGCAGCGCTGCAAAATTCATTCGCAGAGGATGTAATATGATTTCTTGCCCAAGACAACATGGATACTGCAGAAGAAAACGTACATATCAGGTCACACCATGAAGCCCACACTATCTCGATGTTTCGCGCACGCAGAGCGCGTGTTGGCGTCGAGAGGCTCTTAACCTGCAGATGCTCGGGCCGCTCGCTGTCGGTAGCGAGAGTCTTCGGAAACTGCTCGTTGTAGCCGTAGCCGAACACGTAGAGATCGTCCATGGGATGGGGTCGGGGAAGAGAGATGGGAGTGGTCGGTTCTTGAGATGGGTGTTCGACTTTTGCCCCGATTAGGGATGGTCGCGATCACCTTGTGGGGCCCGCACATTGGGGCATTCGGTGGTAGAAGCGACAGCGATCCGCAGGCAAGGACTCAGACAGTGATGATCCAAGCTTAGCGGGACCGGCTTTGTGGGAAGTAAGCAAACTTCTGGGCTGGAAAAGTTGTGATGATCGGGAATGTTACGTCGATGCCTGTCAGCGCTATACGAATAGGTTGGTTGACATAACGCAGAGTGCAGAGCTGCGTGTGCCACAGAGGTGATAGTCACACGTCCAGTGAGTATGGTTAATGTAATGATTGATGTTAGCTCAGGTAATGTGGGACCAACAAGACCAGAGCAACAAAGTAAACTAAACCTAGAGGAAATCTGGAGATGCAGAGACCAGCGCAGATTGCTCAAAGAGGATGTTTTTTCTCGCCTTTTTTTTTCATGGCTCTGTGTAAGCTGTACTTTTATCTGCTGGCACGACTAGTATCTTCGAGCAAGAGATCTGGAGAAGTCCTGGACCGAGGTAACGACTCCGTTGCGACGCCAAGAGCTTCTTCTCACCAACACTACTCGCGTGGCATCAACAGAATCGCATTTTGCCTGCCGGAATGACTCATTCATGCTTGGCCGTCGTATCACTGACGTCCTGTGTGATGCACGCTTTTGAAATCGATGTCTCTGATACCTGATCAGGAGACCATGAACATGGTGGTATTTGGAGTGTTTGTGCTTCGCTGGGTTGACGTAACTGAGAAGGAATTTCCGGAAGAGGATTCTTTCTCAACCTCCGACTGAAGATGCTCGGAAATGACGCCTTCCGTACTCCTACGCATGCTTTACATCGATTCATAGTACAAAGACTTCTTCACAGACCATATTAGTAGAATCGGCAACTCGTCTTGAAGATTACTCCCGGCGATGTGTTGGCAGTGATGGGAAAGAGTTTCAGGTTCCAGTTCTCACGAGTTTCAGCTTCTACCCGACGAAGAGGCCAGCAAATTCACACTTCTTGGCCAGTTCCCGCTTCCAGATCAGGCCATGTCTCTCTACCAGGTACTACTTTTGGCCCGATGCGAAAATGGAACGTGGACCCAACCCGAAAGGCATTTCGCTATCTCACGATGCCCTGCAGGTAGGCCAGGCCAGTGGAAAACTCCTGTTTGAAGAACAAATGTGAGCGCATTCGCGTAGTACAAGCTCCTGAAATGTGCATATGTGGATACGTTCGTATTGAGCAAGAAAATACATACATCTGCCGTTCGTCACACCTGACAACGGTACGTGAAAATCTCAATCCATTCAACAATTACCCTTCCGCCGATCGATTGCAATCCATACTTCCGTCAACTCATATCCGCCTCCAATGCCTCTTGACCATGGATCCTCCAGTGTCCAACCTGATGCGTGATGGGACGACAACTCAATAGTTCGTTGTCAACGATTCTTTGCGCCTCGAAAATGTCGATGGCTCTGACGAGCTCATTCATGCCGCCGAATAAGTAGCCGAAATCCTATGCAGCCTACGGCTCAAGAGCGTTTTCAGGTTTTGCTTACCTTTCCTACCTTGCGTCGATCGCGTCTCCCTTTGTTTTTCCTTTTGTTTTTCTGTTTCCTGTACTCTTTCTGTTGTTCGACGGTGTAGATTGTGAATCGTCGACCATCCTTCGTGCGTTCCTTGTAAATGTGCGCAACATCATGCTCTCCTTTCTGTTCTAGTTCTTCGTTCAGTAGGTGTACCGTTGCATGTAGGTCCTTATCGCCGCTTTCATGGATGTAATCGTGGATCTTCATGATGACATATTCGGAGAAGTGTTGTGATTCTGATGTTGATACCTCCTTACAAAGTTGTAGAGCACCGTCTGCTAGCGCTAGGTTTTTCGGCTTTCGGTGGGTGTACCATTCGATCTGGAGCTCGGTCATTTTTGGAGGAGGTTTTTGGTCTTGTTCAAAGAACGAGGCTACTGCCTTATGTATGGTGATGAGTACAAAGGTAGAGTATTGTCTAGTCCTAGCAAAAGTCCCACGAGATCATTTGACATTGTGAAAACATAACGAAAACAAGACGTTATACCCCCACAATTGACCAAAGTGGGACTCATTTGCAACTGACAAGCACATAGAACAAAAAACCGAAAGAAAGAGAAGGAGATTCACTAAACTACGTAGATATCACACGACCATACCAAGCACAGATCTGTGTATTTGTGGTGCCCTCATCAGGATCTTTCACGTTCCAGCAGCTTCGTCTATCTGCGCCCATTCCTCAGCTAGTAGTTCTTCTATTGTCGCTCGTGCAGACGGGTCTACGACCAATCCTTTCCGGACAAAGTGTATGACCTTTCTCACGCTTTCTTTCTTTTCATCCGTATCCACGTACATTTCGGGTCGATAATCCTCATTCAATATGGCCTCCAACGTTAGGTCTGTTCTTCTTTGTTCTTCTATCGCTTCTTTACTGGTCTTTTCGCCCACTCCGACTATCACAAGTTAGTGAATATATATTCTACGATAGAATTGTAAACCGACAGTTAAATGGTTTCTCATCTTTCCAGATACCATCTTGTACTCCTCTAATCAAGGCAGTCAAAAGGAAATGAGCAGATGGTTCACCGAGAAGTTCATGCATGTCGCTAATGAGATCTTTTCTCCCATTTACACAAAGCAACGAAAATCTCTTGTCCCAAGTAGTAAGATGATAAACCTTATTCTGATATTAATAGAGTAAACCGGATGATGTATGCATTCTTACAGTAATTGTGAGACTCCAAATGTCAATCTTTTTGGTAATAGGTAAATGGAAAATCAACTCAGGTGGTGTCACGAAGTCTGGAGTATAGATTTTCTTTGGAGGATCCGACTCGAAGAAAGCTGTATTCATGTGTGTTAACATAGAGCCATATACGTGGATAACAGGATAAAGGATTTGGAAGCTTACCCCCGCCGAAGTCAATCAATTGTATGTGAGGACTTCGATCAAATACTGACAAATCAACGTTCTTATAACCCCAGTAACGAAGCGTATCGACTGTATATTTCGGTATTCCTTTCTCAAGAGGACCACCGTCTTCCCGTCTGACCTTACATGTCTCTGGGCGATTTAGCTTGAGTTTATATCCCTCTGGAATGCGGTAAAGAATGTTTCTGTCGTGTATATCTGAACACAGTTGTGTAAACTTACTAACGCAAGCAAGTCTTGTATGATGCTCACCTCCGTGTACGATCCCAAGCGAATGTAAACACTCAACTGCGAGTATAAGCTGCCGAGTGATTTTTCGGCAGGTGGATGTGGAGATAGTACAGTTCGGTGCTGTTGGTTTTTCCAGCAGCAAACACGGTCCGAGAACCTCCATAACAAGAACGAGATTCTTACTTTCCCAGTCTTCATGTTGATGATAAAAGTGATCCAGGAGGTCTGGAAGGTATTTGCGCCCGGGATGCGTACTTCCTTGAAAACTCTGGAGCATACGAAGCTCTCGGTTATTTTCAGAATCCTCAGCCGGGAACAATTTCAGTGCCACGTAGCCTTTTGTACTAGTAAAATGTTAGCACCTTTATTGTAATGGAAAAACGAATCATACTGATGATCTCGTGCTGCCCAGATGGGGCTGAACCCACCGACGCCAAGTTTGTTCACTATCTCGTATCGCCCATCCTTGAATTTGTCTCCGATATAGATAGGAAACAGCCCCCCCTCGTGGTAATTTTCCAAGCTCTCGACCGGAAACCCTTCTATGTATTCTTGTGGATTTATCATCTTGGTGAAAGTAAAGAACAGAAGATGGTATAGATTCACATATACTACTTTGTATTTCCGAACATGAACATTACTTAGGGAAGTCACGGGCTAAGGGATACAAAGAGTAGGCTGGCCGGATGCAATCAAGGTCTGTTGGCTCGAACAGAACATGGCTGGAAAGGTAGTTTGGAGGTTTTCTACATTGGGAATATGATAATTCATTCAATTACTCGTTTCCCTTAATCGGTCAGCTCAACTTTGGGAGTAGAATTAATAGCGGTGGATCAATCTTAACCAAGAATCGGCTGGCTAAGTTCAATTATGCTTCAAGAGCAACTAACCGACCTCGCGCATTGGCATGTGACTGAAGGCTCGTTCATTGTAGCAGTATGAAAGAAAAGGATAATAATCTGCAGTTGCTGACGAGTAGGTGGTAAAGTGCAAAAAAGCTTCATAGACATTAAGGGTCCGTTCCGGGCTGCTTCTGTGCTTGAGGATTTGCAAATCCTTGTCCGAACGATATGGAACTTTGAGTCTAGGGTAAAATCTGTGGAACAGGGTCAAAGCTAGGAGAAATGAGTGCGGTAATTTGAACAATGCTCATTCCAATGCTAAGGAAGAGCCTTAGCAAGTCCTGCAGCACTTTCTTTGAGTAGTTTGGTTCTGGTCCACCAGACTGTTTTTGGTACAACCCCGAGCATCTCACCTACGATCCTCGCAGTAAAATCTGCGACATGTGTCATGAGGACAAACGCAAGCACAGGATTGCATTCGTCTTAGTAAAAAATGCAGTCTTTTCGTAGTCTGGCTTCAGGGATATCGCTCCTGTGGCTATACATAGTCTTGACTGCACTCTCAAACGGTTCAGGCGAGATGGCGTCTAGGCTACCTAAAGTATTACTACAAAGACTACCTCGCGACCTGATCATGGGATTCATCCACGGCACTTGCACATTCAGATCGAAATCAATCAATATATTGAGCATGAATCTTTGCTCGTGTTGAGATCTTTGTGTGCCACATGCGCCGTGCAGGGCCCCCTGGAATCGCATGAACAATGAAATCATCCCGTAGAAGCGCCGTGATCAACGGCGCTAGCATCCAGAACCATGGCTTTTCCAACCCTGTCGCTCATGAGAGAGGCTTGATTTACGAACGGACTACATTCCCAATCTAGTCATACACACGAACGCATTGACAAGCCTCAATGCCAGACCATGCCCAAGCGCTGGAACAATGAGAACAGCGATCCCTTGGGCACATACCCAGCATACCGCGACTGCCACGCCGCTGCGAAAGAGCCTGGTGCCGATGTTAGAAATGCCTCCTGGTACTAGTACTGTAGTCTCGTAATAAGCATACCTTCGATCGGACCGAGCTCTCCGAAACCAAGGGCCTCAAGCACCCACGGCGCGATGAACACGAGCACGCCCAAAGCAATCACGGTGCAGAACACAGGATGCTCCGTTACAAATCCTTCCACTGCGAGCGCAGCTTCGCACGCTTTGTTGTACGCCTCCTTGAGCGGGCCTTGCAGCTTTTCCGCCTCCTTGAGCGCTTGCTCCAGCTTGGCCAGAACCCATTCTGCGACTCTCTCCGTCCACCCGTATTCACTCACGATGTTATCGAGGGTCCGTCGGAGTTCTGCGCCGCCCTTCTCCGCGTTGATGATGGCTTTGACAACCTGGTCTGCGACTTGTTCGGCGGTGCGTGGCTGACGCGGGGTCGTGATGATTGCCTTTTTCTCGTCGCAAACGGTCACAGGCCTCGGTTCTGCGCCTGTGATGCAGTTGATGATCGCGTGGAGGAAACTCGGCATAGTGATGTCTGTCTGGAAACTAAATCTCGCGGGTGAGGCGTGATGTTCTTTGAGAAGGAGTGTCTGGCTTCAAGTGCAGTGTTGTGGTGCTGCGGCTTACGTGGTGAGGTTACACAGGCCGGTGAAGCGCTTCGAGTTGGAACGTCCACGTCGAATCGTTTGCACGGCCGCTGACTGTGCCAGGGCGCCTGAGAAAGGGAATGAATAGGATCGAATTGGTGGTGCGACCTCGCTCGTTAATCCATTGAATCGCGATTGAGCGGGTTCCTAGCGCTGACTTTCATGAGTTGTGATGCACTCTCAAGGCGAAGCTGTGCATCACCACTCCGAATCTTCTCAAATTGACGCGCTGTGTCTCTAGAATATAGCCTGTACATTTCGTGTGTCTTTTTGAGTTCAACATGAGAATCAGCGAGCGGGCTTCTGGAGCTTCAGGAATCATTAGAATATCGGCGTGAGTTTCGCTTCTGACTGTGAAGAAACATGAACCGAATAAGATATCTACTGTTATTGCATTCTTCTGGTAGAGATGACTGAACGGATCTCTCGTATACGATATGAGTATCGAAACTGAAAGGATTGATATGTTTTAGGCGCTCTTGCGGGACCTGAAAAGATGGAAAACACGGATAGAGCTGTAGGGTAACAAAGGAAATGAGATCTTCCAGGGAGAAGGATGCTGTTATGCAGCTGACCAGCCTCATGTCTTCTACTGCAAGTGTACATCAGCGTCGATACATACAGTAGGTTTTCCAAGCAGTGGGTTTAGGTAGGCTGAGTGTATAAAAGCATAGATCCTTCTAGGTGGTTGTGGTCTTGGACTTCACATTGGTTTATGCTTTGCTCATTTCCTTTGCTCGAGTAGAGCCAAATGTCCTTCATAACGTTTGATACACTCGACAACATGTTGCATTAACGTCACAAAGTCAGGCTTGCAGGCCACGAGACACAGTCATGCAAACATCTTACTGTCCTCCAACTTTGCACAACGTTTACCTAGTATCGAACGCGTACATTTGTGGTCTGGCACAAGTACTGGCGCAAGTACTGACTCATTTCCTATTATTTGCTGTCGACTCTCGTTGCATCGCTCAGAAGCGTCTCAAACGTTATCACTTGTTTCATCTTCACTTGAAATATTATTTGAATAGTGAGAGACTATCCAAACTCTTGTTCACCTTTCTGGGACATGACTAGGCCACGAGCTTCACCTGTCGTTGGCTGGATAATTGACGAAGACAGCAAATCTACTCCTTGTTTGCTACCAAGCGACATTGCCTACGGGGCACTTCTCTTTGACTCTTGAACGTCATCAATCCTCTGCTCCGTCAATTGACTATCATCAACAGTACAGTACAGTACACTGCGCCTCGCTGCATCACTTCTGTGACTTACACATAATAGATAATCGCAGCCACAACTTGTTACCATGGGCGGTCACGCTTTCCACCATCTACACTGCCCTCGCATCCCACCCGATGTGTACTTCAGAGTCCGCGAGGAGACCACCGGCGTACGTGCAGAGCTTGGGTGAAAGCCCCATGGCACACTATGGGTTGTCTTGGTCTACGCAGCATACCATACTTTGACAACATCCGTGGACAGGAACAAAAGCTGATTGGTCGCAACATGCAGGCGCTCCGTAAGTTGTTTAGGCATGTCGTCGTCCCCACCGAGATGCCCGGAAAGATAGACTACGGCGACGTCGACTTCCTCGTCTCCGGCTTCCTGCTCACTCCGAGTGGTGCTGCCCCAGAATGGCAACGTATGGTCGCGAGAGTCAAGGACGCGCTACACACCCCACACGGCAAGCAAGGCTACTTGAATCCAGACGTCATGTACTTCGCGATACCGGCACCCGGCGAGGAACACACCTGGATCCAGATAGATCTCAAGCTAAGCGACGTTCAGGACGAGCAAGCCTTTGCCTGGGATTTGTTCCGGCTCGAATATGCGAGCGGCCTGAAGATGCTGGCGTCCCTGGTTAAGCCGCTCGGTTTGACCATCAGTCCGACTGGTTTGCACATTCGCGTGGAGGACATGGAGGCCACGAATTGGCCGGGTAGCCAGGTGTTTGTGACGGCGCAGCCGGGCGATGTACTCAAGATCTTGTCGCTGGACAAGAGATTCCTGTTCAAGGGCTTTGATGATACTGAGGAGAGTATGTATTTTGCGTGGATAATACGAACTTTTGGATTAACATAGTAGTTTACTGGTATTTTTCTTCCACCTGGGTGTTCAATCCGGCGCACTTCGCAGCCCGGCTCGAAGAAGGCAAGTATCGAGACCACCTTGAGGACCGCTCCGGACCGTGGGTCCACTTCGTCACGGAATGGATCCCGAAGCACTATCCTGGATACCGGATGCGCGATCAAGACGTCTCGCTCGAGGATTGGCGAAAGGAGACAAGGACCGCTATGCGAGAGAAGGTCTTTACCATGTTCCCTCCAACCGCGACGGAGTACTTTGTGAAGCGCAGCGTTCATCTCAAAGAAATCGAGGAGCTCCGCGTACAACAGCTCATCAAGGAGGCTATTCCGGTGGGCCAAGACCAATGGACTGACAACATCACTAAGCCCACCGTCATCATCCAAGATGCACCCCCGGGAACACCACCACTGAAGCCGATCATCGATGGCCATGTCACCCCAGAATGCACGATCCACGAACCCCGCAGCGCGCTGTCGGTCTCTGACGGTATCATCATCGAGCTTCCACCAACGCCCCCGCATACGCCGCTTGTCCCCCTCAAGTCCATCCAGCTCGACATTACAGACAAAGGTAAGCCCAGACAGAAGCCACTGTCCACACCTCTCTACCTCCAGTCCCTCCCTCGCACCCCACCGCTAGGGTTTGTTGCCCACCCACCACCGCAAAGCATGTCCCTCGATGCCAAGCTACTTTGCCTAGCACGCTGGACGCTCTTCGACGCGGAGACTAGCACTCCGTATCTCGCTCGCTCGCCGCGCGAGAAGAAATTCGAGATGTGCTGGAGCGACAGCGGCGCTCGCGATGAGGTGTTGATCAAGTGGGCGAAAGAGATATGGTGGGGCGTGTGGGTTAGGCAGGCCCATGTCAACTATGTGGGGATGTGGAAGAAACGGTTCGAGAAGGAGGATGCGAAGGCCGAGAAGGCGGAAAGCGAGAGGATGAGGATGGAGAAGGAAAAATTGGAGGTGGAAGCTAGGAAGGTGAAGATCTTGGAAAGGTTGAGTGTGGTGAATGGGTGCTGAGTGGCGGTTTGAGAGCGGTGGAATCGGGGCTTGGAAAGCGTTTGACTGTGGCGTTGGGAGTAATGGTAAGTGTGTGCAAGATGTGCATATGGAATAGCGTTGGCTGAGGGCATTCAGTGGAGACGTTTCAATTGCGGGACTCAGAGCAATGGGTAGGTGTGCTTGACGACTTATCTTGGGTAGTTGGACGGCGTCGGCTCCGGGAATTTGAAAGACATCCTGTTTAGTGTTCTGAAAAGTTGCGTATGGATCGTCTTGTAGGCGAGATTGGATAGCCGGTAGCTATCAGCAGTCTTCGTAACATTACGAAGTGGATCCATAATTCCCAATATCCTTCATCCATCTCATGAGAATCTTGTTCTCATTACCATCCGGCGTATCTGGTGTCGTATCTTTCATCCTTCCTACTTGTTGTTTGTCTCCTCATAGCATCGTCTTTGCGAAGTGCAGACCCTCTGCCCAATGCCACAACCTTGCATCCACCATCTTACCCTCCTTGCTGTACTTTACCAGCCTATCGTACAGCTCGTCCAACGGCACCACAACCCTCTCAATGAACTCGCCATCATCTAGCGCCTGCTCTGGCTCCTTGTCGCCCTCCTTCAACTGTACTTCCACCGTAGCCAACTGCATATTCGTTGTGCTCATGCCTGGGTCGCTCACGATCGTAGGGCTGATGTTCGTCACCTCGCCCCTGTACCCGGTCTCTTCGTGAAGCTCACGCGCGCTAGCTTCCTTGGGCGACTCGTTCGCATCGATGAGGCCGGCGGGGAACTCAACGCAGACGGCGTCGACGGGCGGGCGGTATTGTAGGATGATGATGGTGGACGGTGGACGGTTCGGGTGCCGAATGACGGTACTGATGGCAACGGCGTCGACGCCCGACTTGCCGCGTGTCTTGCGCGAGGCGGCTTCCCAGACGCGGGATTTGCCTGTTTGGTCGGACCAGGAGATCTTGTGGAATTCGATCCTAAATGGGAGAAGGACGATCAGCGGGTGAAAGGGGCGCAAAGAGGAGTCATGGCTGCTGGTGCGCGCCACCCTGTGCAAATAATGAAGTAGTCATACCACTTGGCCTCGTTGGCTGGAAGCGGCTCCACGGATGTGATTTTGGGTGATTGCGGCATGTTGTAGGCCGCGAGAAGCGGGCGGTGGGTGCTGAACAGGCGGATCGCCGACGAATGGAAAACGCTTCGAAAATGAGTTGTAAGGGTGCACCTGAGTAGTATAGAATTTGGGTACAGATACATAAGTTATGTTTGTTCTGGCAGCAGTGGTCTTGTAGTTGGACTTGATGGATGAGGTCACTTCCTCGACCATTCCTATTTTGGATTAATCTGCTTTTCGCGCAATCACGTGACTGTTACCTTCTCTTCACAATAGATCGCGACATCGTGCTTTTCGATAATTTCAGTGTCCTGTTTGCGAAGATTTCTGAATCTCAGCAGAAGTTTGGCCCATATCACCACTCACCATGCAGCAACCATACTACTCATGTGAATCCTCTGATGATGTCACGCAGCCTGGCACCACAATATCGCGCATTGAGAAGAACTTGGAGGCTCTATTTGGTATCCATACCACCTCTTTCCATTCATATATCTTCCCTTTCTTTTCTTCACTCTTTTTGATGTGTGACCTTCCATGCGACAGCATCACTACATATGATCTTCCGCCAAATTGTTTCTACGGAACACAAAATCTAACTCACCGACTGAACTCTTAACATTTGTTAGTAGATCGTCAACATCCTTCACGATGCAGCTTGCCGTGACCTGAATCACTGAAAAAGCGGCGTAATATGGTTCATTGAGATGGTGCACACTGAAGAGGTCGCTGTTCAATCTCTCGAGCGCCTCGGTAAGATGATAAGGTTCTGGAGTGTGCAAATATGGAGGCAAGGGAACGCCGTTACTGATACTTGCAGAGAACATAGATAGCAGAATGGTTATCTCCTGGTTCGTTACGATGGCGCTGTCGAGAGCGTGGAGGAAGTCGTGAGACTATGTCGACCCTGTCCCCGCACTTTCGTTGAGGGATTGAGAGGCTAGGTTGACGAGTGACATGGAGTCCATCAATCTGATTTCGTTAGGAGCTGTGATGTTATGTGGTAACGCTGATTTAACGAGTTCACCAGATCAATGATCTCGCCATGCGTTTTGCGAGGAAAGCGGCCCCCTACAGGTATCTCGTACTTCAAGAAGTTGGCGTAATTTCGCAAACCTGATAAGCAGACGGTAAGTTTCGATACGATCTTCTCCCGGTTGCGCTCTAACAGATGTCCTGCACTTAACGGATCGTCAGGTTCTTTGTGGTCTGAGCTCGAATTCTGAATTCGAGCACGAGTGAGTTCAGTGACCAGCGAGTGGTAATTCGCCAGCAAGTACAGCGCGTCCCCTAATCCATGCCTTAGCATTCCGTGCTCCGAGATTGGGAAAGGGAATATCGTCCAAAAGAAGGCCGTGGCTGCGCCAATAATCGCATTCAGTAATCGCCGCGGTCCGAACTGGAGAATTGGGAAATACGGTGCACCGCCCTTCAGCTCTAGCTTGTACTTGCGAGCCTCGAGTTGATATCCTGCAACGACCAGTATAGCAATGATACTGACGGTTCCATAAGAAAGAAACTGAGGCTTGCATACAAACACGTAACTAGTAGTCGATATAAAGAACCACATGAGGACGATAATGCCAGGCGTTTTCTCGTCAGGTATATACCAGATGGCAAAGCAGACCAGCATGGCATATACCGTCCCGATAATTCGCCCAATCAATGCAAATACACTGGCCCCCGCGGTTGGAGACATCGACAGCGCAATAACGAACAAACACCAGAGGACGCGTTCCTTTGCAAAATATGCTTGTGTCTGACGGATAAAAGCAGTCACAGCAATAGACATCGTAGCCAACGCAACACAAAGCCCGAAGAGACATTCTAGAGAGCGGAAACACTTCGGGATGATGCGAAGATGTTCTCCAGCGTGCTCGATCCAGTTGCGCGGTGCGAGATGCTCCAGATCTCGGCGTCTATTGTACAAATCTCCTAAATCGAAAGTGGGAAGATGTTCTTCGTTCTGGGAAACCCCAGTCGATCTGAATATGCTGTACAGCCACCTCTTAAGCCAATCACGTCGGGGCAGAATGAATTTCCGCTTTGAAAGTATCCCTTCAGCTTTGCGTGCATCAGCAAACTCAACATGCATGAGGACACTCCTCGATATCATGTCGAAAAGATAGTCGACGTACAATAGTACATGAATCAGATGTAGCCTGTGCTGGTGCATAAAATGCGCACCGTTATCGTTGGCATTGACCGAGAATGTGGCGATTTCCGGGTGTTCGAAAAGATCAGCAGTTAGCACGATGCCTCGACGTTCACACCATAGTCGCAGAGCAAACTCTTTCCTGTTGTACAATTGACGAATTTTGGTGCGATAGAAATAGGCGAATCTTTCAGAGCCTGGTTTGCAGTTTCCAGCCTTGCTTTCTGCGTCATAAGCCGGCTTGTAATCAGCTGCATCGTCGATTTTGCTCCCTCCAGATGGAGACTTGAGAATACGCACGCACGATTCGAGAACTTTGACTGGAGTCCACTGGTTCAGACGCTTGATGTCGAGTACTAACATAACATGTTCAATACCCTCGTCGATAGTTTGCACGTATTCCTCGAAGGTACCGTGAAGTTGTTGCATGGACTCGGCCCATTCAAGAGCAACACGCTCCTTCCGCTGCTCACGGCTCTCTTGATCTTGCACGTCCGTTCGAGTAGCTCCGATCATGCCACCGATTTCTCGAAACCGCTCAAAAATTGTGACGACGGCTGCTAGCCCAGCTACGGGAAGAAATAATTTACGGTCGAGCTTGGAAAGGTCATTGATGTCGTCAGGCCTTAAGTAGCTAAAAGCGACTTCGCGCTTAGCTGGTACAGATCTTGGTGAAGCTTTGAATGGACGCTTTGCATCGTCTTGATTGATGCTTTGACAGCTTTGAATTGAGCTGTAGGATTATTCTGCACCTCACGTCGGTATCCAATGCCGCGTCGAACGTTCTGAGGGTCCTCGAGACTATGTAAATAGTCACGCTGCGGTCGGAGAGACCCACGAACTGCGTTGTAGAAGGCGGTAAAATCCGTGAAGATTATTGTACGCATACTCATCGGAAACACATGAAAATGTACAGCGACCCCAAGACCAAATCCAAGCATGAAGACCTCCCAGACCCCTCGAACGTACCTCACGCCATCCATCACAGTTGGAAACCTTATTGTACCGATGCAGATGACATCGGCAAAGACGCATGCGAGAATCACGGGAAATGTGAACTGCGGGAGCCGTGTACGAAAGGCTGAGAGGGCCCAAATTTGAATAAAGAGCCACACACCGAGTACCGCGGAGGCCGAGGAATTGTAGCCAGGTCTGCCGTTGGCTTCTGGGGGCGAAGGTGCGGCTTGCCGTGCTTTGATCGAGCTGTATACAGCCAATTGTGCGATCGCAGTGACAAAAGAAATTGAAAGAATGCTGAATGTCACCGAGTCGATGAACTTAGCACGTGGCAGGAAGGCAAGAGTCAAGAGAGCCGCAATTGGGAAGATGTAGCCAAGCTCTGGAAACAAATCGTTGACACCAGGAACTTGCAGGCTACAATTCAATGAGTAAGAAAGATATTGGAATTCCGGGTGCGAGCTTACAGTGCAGTTGCAAGAGCTGATGGAATGCCTGATCTGAAGGGTATCAGCGGATACTGTGATGAAGCATGTACGCTACCATACTTGACCATCATCAACACGGTCATCATATTGAGACCTGCTCTAATCCATAACTGCTTGAACTTTAACTATAATGACGACTTCGGTAATTTCCGCCCTCTCTCGTCTGACGTCGAGGTGCTCTTAGAGTTGATCGGAAAAGCATTCTGTTCAATCGCGCCGACTGGGTTTCTGCACTCTCGAGTGCTATCAATATGTTGACTGGCATGCATCATATGAACAGAATAACCTTGTTTGGATTAAGACGCAAAAGCATAAACGCTTCAGACTTGCTTGTGTTCGAGCGCCTCCTGCGCTAACCACTCGGCATAGCCGGCTGTTGTGCATTAGCTTCCTGCTCAATTAAAAGCTGGAAAAGATTACAAACATATGCTTCAGAGGGACTAATTTGACTTGTGACCGCAAGCTGCTGACCAAGACAACTGCTATGGTTGGTTAGCTTACCGCACTAGTTTAGAAAAATATCCTCCATGTTGCCGCTGATCAAATCTCCATCTATATAGACATGATAACATGCGTAAGAGTCCAAGTGATAAAATCCATTCTAAGCGCTGTCAGTCAAATAGGAAGGCCCCGTCGACTCCATTTTGAGGCTAAATCCGTCCTGACTGTGCAAAGGTGATAATCCCTATGACTTGACGAAATTTAGATCGTTAGAGTACAGCAGGAGCGACCTATGCGTATAGTAACGAGAGAAAATTCGATGACAGACGCAGCCGACCAAACAACGTCGTGGGCTTGATAAGATCACATACAGTGTCTGACCCAAGGCGCTAGGCAAAGAATCGGCAGGCCTCCGAAACACTGGCACGGATATTCTTGTTCTATAAGCATCTTAGTGAAAATATGGGGTTCTCTTTCCAGTCCATATTTTTAGCTAGTAAAATGATGACTCTTCATCGCCCCTAGCGACTCTCCCACTTACCACGTTGTGGTCCTCTCGATTCTCATATGTGACCTGTACAGTTCTTTCATAGAATAGCGTCTTCGCTATCGATATCTTCTCCCGTTTTCTTTGCCCCCATAGCTACTTTGCTATTTTGCCTGTTTATATCATCGAACGACGAGGGCGGAATTAGGTTGTCATCGTTATGCGTGTTCATAAGCGTGTCAAGGGTTTGTTTGGCACCGCCGCTACCCAAAAAGTACACTATGCATTGTTGCTTGAAAAGCCCCGCGTGTGATATTTGGGGTTGCTGTTCTAGGAAGATTCTCCAATAAGGTAGAGAGTGAAGTGCTTGAAGAAGCGTTAGGTGAATAATCAGTCGGACAGTGGAAGTAACAATCCTGCTTGGTATCATTAGTGCTATATGATCGGAATGATGGTTTTCAGACGTACATGGATCCGGTGTCGAAGATGCCTGCTGGACCAAGCTTCTGTTTGTTAGGCATCTGGAGTTTCAACACTGTGGGAATCGGAAGCGCAAGCAGTAAGACATCGGTGACAATCCCAATGACAGTCTGTGCAAGGTATACACCACCGCAGTTGAGAAAAATCGCCGTTGGGAGAAGCATTGGATCCCGGCTCGCTGCTATGGGCTTGCAAGCGAACAGCAAACTGATGAATATAGCAGTGTAGACTCCGAGACTGACGAAGAGGGTAAACCAGACAAAGCCTTGGAAGACCTTGTTAGGATTCAAACGATGATAGAAGAGTGCGAAGGAGCACTTGGCTGCTGCTGTACCGATAGCATAGAGAAGGGGTACTGCGAGGATGACCTAGTCTATCTGTCAAATTGATCTTGAAAGGAGAGGGAGCCATCGTACCCATGAATAAAACGCATACTTGTCAATAACGATCTCCCAGACATGTCTCCCTATAGCTTCATAGATCGATACCCCAGGTCAGGGAAGCGCGCGGCGTCCGCATACACTAGTATCCACGTCCTGCTCGCTGAGCCTTCAGTAGTGGATTGAATGAGATGAGCGCTTATGGTGGCGCACTATCCTTTCATTTCGTATCATTCTTTGAATCCTGCATGTTGGATGAAAGTTAACGAACAGAGGTTTAGCTGATTATATGGTTCCTTGGATTCGGCATTCCCAGACATGTATTCAGATTTGACCACACAAAACATCGATCTGAGTACACGTTCATGAATCCGAAGACTAACATCGGTGGGATGGTGAATCGTTTTCTTGCGGACAAAGTTCCACCGCATCTGCATACTACGTCTGTACATAACGTTTTTTGGTAGCGTAGCACAAATAATCGGATCAAGTGGGGTAGTGGGGCGGGGTGCGGGTTCATCATCACTTCAGGGAAGATCCAGGTTGATCATCACCTCGGGAACTCTTCCTCAAAGGGAAGGACTAAACACTGTATATATACACAAGCCTATGGGGTTCGCCTCTTGCCTAGAGATCCGATGGTCAGACGCGTCATTGCTGGCCTTGCACGAATAGGTATAGAGTGGCAATTAGTCGAGTCAAGTGGACAATAGCGCTCGCGAATAATTCTAGAAATCGTCGCGACCATTTTATGATCCTCTAGCCGTCTAGGCCATCGAGTTCTTTTCCCAATCCTCGCAGTCCGAACTCTGAAACATGTTGAAAGTCGGTATTGCCGTCCTGTTGGGTCTTTCTGCCAGCTTGGCCCACAAGAATACCTGCGTAAGACTACTTGCGTTAAGCCCGGTTGTGACAGTGGCAACTAATTCCATAATTTAGTGTCAAGCCCTCCAAAGTATGGGATTAAACCACGTTTTATACCCAAACTCGACAGGCTACTCCAGCCGCACGGAATCATACTGGTCTGTTAGCGCACAACTCAATCCATATTGCATCGTCCAGCCAACGTGCACCTCCGAAGTGGTCAAGGTAGTTGATATCCTTGTGAAAGATGCGAGCTGCTCTTTGACTAAGTTTGCTGTGCGCTCTGGGGGACACACGACATGGGCTGGTTCGAACAACATCGACGACGGCGTGACGGTTGACCTAGGCCTCATGAACAGCGTCACTTTGGACAAAAGCAATTCCGTTGCTTCTATTTCACCAGGCGCTAAGTGGATGAATGTTTATGGGGCTTTGGACCCTGATGGATGGACTGTGCCGGGTGGACGAGCTGGCAGTGTCGGTGTTGCAGGGTTCTTGACTGGTGGGGGTAACTCGTTCTTCACTGCACAGAAGGGCTTTGCGTGCGATAACGTCAAGAATTTCGAACTCGTTACTGCGAGTGGGTGAGTTAACATGGCCGCAATTTATTGTGTGACAAGGTACTAAAGAAGATTCAGTGAGGTGGTGAACGCGAATGCGGACGAGAACCCTGATCTCTGGCAGGCTCTCAAGGGAGGCTCTGGTGCAAATTTTGGCATTGTAACCAGATTTGATATGTTCGCATTCCAGACTGGAAATTTATGGGGTGGCACTGCAATTTACAACAAGTCCGCTACTGCTCAACAAATCGCAGCCTATGTTAAATGGACTGACAATATCGACAATTACCCCGAAGGGAGCTCGATCATTTTCTGGAGCTACCTACCATCCATGGCAGATATTATGATTCTTGCTGCCTATGAAGACACCCAAGGTAACGAGGCACCGACCGGTTTTGACGACTTCATGGCCATTCCCCGAATCGCCGATACCCTACGGATAGACAGCCACAAGGCACTCACAGACGAGCTCGAGCAGGCTACTGGATATCGGTTCGTGTTTTGACGCGATGTACCCTACACAACTAATATTAGTCAGTGACATCTGGTTCACTATGACCTTCGCCAACGACGCCGAAATCTTTACCAAGATCGTCGAGCTCAACGAAGCATTTGTAAATGAGTGGAAAGCAGATCACGACCCTGATTTCATCACTCAATGTATGTTTCAATCTATTCCGACCATTTTTTCAGTGCATAGTGCCGAGAAGGGTGGGAATGTGATTGGTCTTGACGCGCTCGACCGAAACGCCATCATGTTGCTCTTCAACATTGCTGTCAAGACGGCTGATGAAGAAGTTGTTGCGCGACCCTTGCTGCGCTCCTATGGTGAGCAGATGCAGGAGTTTGCCTCTAGTAAGGGCGGTTTAGTGGACTGGCAGTTCATCAATTACGCCGATTCATACCAGGATCCACTGGCGAGCTATGGCTTGAAAAACGTAGAGAAGATTCGGATAGCTGCACGGAAATTTGATCCGCAGGGAGTTTTCCAGGCGAAAGTTCCTGGCGGTTTTAAAATCTCTAAAGTAGGGACTGGAGCGAGTGCGAGTGTTGAAGAATGGGCATTGTATGGTCATGTCAAAACGGAGCCAGAGATTGCAGCGAATCTCAGTGATTCGTAGTAGATACATTAAGCTAATAGTTTCTAGATGAGGGCAATACTAAAAGTATAGTGACGATCATGGCGACAGCTTGAGCTATACCGCCGTGACCGAGGCAAGCCGCCGATTATCTCAACCAGCCAATCCCCCAAATCACATTATAACTACCACATGCACGAGTCTCAATAACAGCCCTAAGGTCCACCATGTCACCAAACATGCGGTTGGGGCGATGTACTACATTGCTCTTCAAATTACTCTTCAAATTACTTTTCTCAAAAGCCTGGAATATATTAAGCATGTAATAATTCAAACCGATCGCAATGCAGTTACATTGGCCGTTATAGGAGTCTGTCCACTGACACGTAATTGCCTGTTACAGTCTTCTTAGCTACATCTATCTATCAAAGTCTATCCCGAGCAAGTGCTAACGCGCTAAAACCGTGTAGTCTACTTCATTATCCACTATACCTGTTTATCAGAATCATCACCATGCCCCTCCAAAACCTCCAATCCCGGCATCTTCTCAACCTCTTCCTCATCCCTGCTTATAAAACCATCCTTCAAAAACCATGGAAACACTAAATGTAACCACCGGTAAAACAACTGCACCAACGTCCTCATTCCATCTGTCAACTCCCTCCACTCCTCCATCTTTCTTATCCCCCCCAACGAACCCTTATACAACCTCCCGGCTATCCCCAAACAATCAAGCCCAAGATCACCCAGAAATTCAAAGTGATTGAAAGTATCGAATAAGAAGATGCGCGTCTGCTTAAGTACTAGCTCGAGCGTCACATCCTGCTCGTACGATAAAGTGAGAAGCCGGGAGAACACGTGCGGACCGAGCGTGGAAAGGAAACCCTGAAGGAAAACGAGGGTTTGGAAGATAGCTGGCTCTGAGCCTGCGCGCGCTTTTACGCAGCCTAGTCGTAGACGCTTGATCTCAGGTGGCTCAACGGCCTGTCTCAGCCGTGAAATGTGATGCGCGAGGAATTTTTCCGCGGTTCTGTACGGGTTTGTATTTGGATTTGCTACATCGTCGGTCGATGTTAATGACTGTAAAAGCAAAGCCGAAGCGTCCAGCTCGGCTGTGGTAGTTGGTAGAATTATGCCATCAGCCGCACTTAGCTTATTGTTATCGGGCGCGGTGATGCTAATACTGCACTTTACAATCTTCTTTTCCTCTGGCTTTGCCTTCACCGTACACTCATACACTGCCTTCCCCAGCCTCTCCAGCTTCCCTAAATCTGCCTCGAGAACTTGCGCGAAGGCATTAACCAGCGTACTCTCTGTAACTCTCCCATAGCAGATGCATATACTCTGCGACGTGACATTATAATACACTGTTCCTCGTGTGCGTGGTACCATATTTTTGGCCGAGGACGCAAGGGTAGGAAAGGGAGTGTAGATTGTTTCGCCCGCAACTACGACGTGCAGGTAGAAGCTTTCAAAAGGCAGAAATGATAATACGCCGGTGACTACATCGGGATTCTGTTGGTGGAGTAGGTGGATGCGGAAGGAGAGTGAGGGCGATGGACCACGGAGTTCGAGTATGGACGGTAGAGATGTCATTGTGGAGAGATGCGTTGAACAGAATGGAGGTGTTGGAAGGATATGTAGCACTGTAAAGCTGTCAAATGAATCATCCAGAGTCTGGCTCCTGATATGCCAATCTATCGTTATTGTTTCTAGGCATTGACCCCAGCCCGATGCACTTGTACGAAGAGCGTTACGGGGGCTTGTCGGAGCGTAACCGAACAAAATTGCCCGTTACGGTATAGCATGTGTACGTAGCCTTATCGATGATGCTGAGCTACTTCCGCTTGTGGGGCCAAAGCGCAATGGTGCATGTAATATTATTACGCATAAGGCTTTTATGTCGAACGACTCCACTTGAGAGAGACCAATCGATATCAACGATGAGGTGGTGATGGTATGCGACCAGATGCCAAGCGGAGCACCCACAGATTGCCACGAACACGCTTCCTCTTATTTTAATCAGGATGGCAAAACTATTTCTCGATGTAGACCTAGCAATTGAATGCCTCTTCAGACCTGTAAAGACGAGCCCACAACGTGCACGGGTCTGCGTGGCAAGCGTCAGACTCTTAATTTCGAACTCTATCGATGACAATGCAGCGTCAAGCTCCAGAAAGAACTACAAGACGAAATGGTACATTAAGTGCGTCATCAGCGGACAAAGCCAGAAACTAAAAAACGTCTGAATCTGAGAAGCGATCTCAAGGAGATGCTCCCATGCTTTTCTCTATAACCGATATTCATACATCCATCCAGCCATCCCAATCTCATTCCGGCACCCCCCAACCCCCGCCACCAGGCGTATTAATCACCATCCTCTCTCCCACTCTTAGATTAACAACTGCCTGACCCCCCAAGCGAATCTTATCAAAGCCCCCCTCGTCATTCAATCTCATGACAAAATTCTCCCCACACTTCCCATCTTCACCCCCCTCCATACCATACGGTCTGAACACACGTCTCTCACTAAGAATACTCGATTTAAGCGGTATTCTTGCTTCGACCTCTCTTGTCACACCATCGCCTCCATTCCATTTCCCCTTGCCCCCAGTCCCACGATTGATGCAGTGTCTTCTTAGAATAACAGGGGTACGTTTCTCAATGACTTCCACGTCTGTGATGCGTGTGTTGGTGGAGTGGACGTGGACGCCTGATTCGCCGTGCCATCCTGGGCCGGCACCAGAGCCACCACCGATCGATTCACCGTAGTTCCAGCCTGCTTCGATCTTGCCAGCAGCATTGCGACCGCCCATACCCCAGCCGAAGCTACTTGCACATCCTTGAGACGCAGCCACGCGGCTGAATGCTCGCAGTATAACGTCGATAACCCGCTGCGAAGCCAATGTGCTGCCGCAGATAGCGACAGAAGAAGTAGGGTTCAAAACCGATCCTCGAGGGACTTTGATTTCTACCGGTGTCAAGCACCCCTGGTTGAGAGGGATCTCAAGGTTGATCAAACACCGGATACAGTAGATAGCTGCTGAATGTGAGATGGAAATAGGACAATTGATATTGCTCCACCCTTGTTCACCTGTTCCCGCGAAATCGAAGACAGCTGAGCCTGTTTTCGGGTCGACAGTGACTTTGAGTTTGAGCTCAGTCCCGTTATCGAAATGATCGGTTGCAGAGAGGACCAGGCCGTCAGGATGATCTTTAGCGAGGTCTTTCAGAAATCTACGCACGGTAAATTCAGCGTTGGCTTGGATACCACTCATATATCTGTGTACAGTTGGGAGAGAGAACTCATTGCAGAGCTTCTGCAAAAGTAGAATTCCACGTTGGTTCGCAGATATTTGTGCTTTAAGATCTGATATGTTGTCTTGGATACGGCGGGTAGGACTGCAGTCAGGAAAGTTACCCGCAAGGTTGAATACTTCGCGGACTTCTTCTTCGAGAAATTGTCCGTTGCTGACAATCTTCATCGATTTGACGTTCAATCCTTCTTCCCAGAGCTCTTTAGAATCAGGCATCATAGACGTGATCCCTTTACCACCTGGAGGGGTCGTCAGCTTTTGCTAAGAAAGATGGCCGAATCAGCTTGAAACTTACCGATATCAGTGTGGTGCCCCCGGCTAGCGGTGTAAAAAGCAATTTGGTCGTCGTAGAACACAGGTGTGATGACGGTCACGTCCGGAAGGTGGGTACCTCCCCACTCTGGGTGATTGGTCATTAACACATCACCACTCTTAAGCTTGCCAAGCCAGTGATGGTGTTGCGATTGAATAGCCATCTGCATGCTTCCAAGATGGATAGGGATGTGTGGGGCGTTAGCGACAAGTTGGCCATCTGGTGAGAAGATAGCGCAGGAAAAGTCCAGCCGTTCCCTGATACTAGTCGATATCGCCGTTCTTTGGAGTGTGTTGCCCATCTGCTCTGCAATAGACATAAAACGATGTGCAAAGATAGATAACTGAATTGGGCTAAACTCGTCGCTTGGTCCCTCTTTCTGCAGCGCGGAGCGGTCAACCTTCTCGATAACGACGTGATTGGGCAAAATGTAGCCACGGAATCGCGGCTCAACGAAGATAGTCTGGGTTTCATCCAAGATCAAGGCAGGCCCATCGACTATAGTTCCCTTCTTGGCTGTAGCTAAGCGAATTATGCTGACATCATGCCAGGCCCCATCCACGTAGACCTTCTGTTGTTCTGTCGTAGCTGCTTTTCGGCATTCCACCTGGGCGCGTTTCAAGGCTTCGGTGGGTGGGATGTCCTCCCCTACAGCGCCGGCACTTCCAACGCCTCTAACCTGAATGGAGTCGATGACGATCTTTCGTTCCAGATTAAAAGCGAACTCGCGTAGATGCTCGGAGATGAAAGCCGTGGCATAGTCGCCATCCGCGGGTCTAGAGATGATCAGATTCGTGTCGGTGCCGAAGTACCTTAGACTGAGCGATTCATCGTATCGTATCGACTTGTCTCTAGCGCCCTGCTCAACTAGCTCATTGCGTACTTTCTCTCTGAGACCCTCTAGTTTGCCATCGATCACAAGGAGATCTTCGGTGGTAAGGTCGCTCGCGTGGGGTTCTGCTGCCTCGTACTGCAATTGCGCCATTGAAATGCCATATGCTGACAACAAAGATGACCATTTATGAATCAAGATGCGCTCGATACCAAGCTTGTCAGCGATAGAGCACGCATGTTGTCCTCCTGCACCTCCAAAGCTAACCAGATCGTGTTTCTCGGGTGCGTAGCCTCTAGCTTCAGTCGTATTCCGGATAGGTCGGCTCATCGTCTCGTTCGCAACGTTGAGGAAGCCTAAGGCGACATCCTCAGGGCTCAGATTCTGCGCAGTCTGAGCATTGAACTCATCAGTGATCTCTCGAAACTTTTTCTTGACGATCTCTGTATCGAGCGGTTGGTCGGCGTTCTCGCCAAAGATAGCAGGGAAAGAAGAGAGATCTAGTCTTCCAAGGAACAGATTGGCATCTGTGACAGTCAAGGGGCCGCCTTTTCTATAGCTTGCGGGACCCGGAAACGCGCCGGCGCTTTCGGGCCCGACGACTAGTAGGCCATTCCTGGCAAACAATATCGAACCACCTCCAGCAGCAACCGTCTGGATATTTAGCATTGGGACGGCAATCGTGCGGTCAGCAATACGAGTTTCTGTAAGGTGGTCGTACTTGCCGTCATAGCGGCAGACATCTGTGCTTGTGCCTCCCATGTCGAAACCAATAAGTGGCGTAGCCTCGCACCTGTTATAGCAAGACTGCGCAATGCCCACGACACCGCCCGCAGGTCCGCTCAGCAGTGCTTCATTTCCACGGAACTTTTGAGCGTGCTTGAGGCCACCGTCCGAGCACATGAACTCAACGCGTTGCGGGAGGACGCGAAATCCGGACTCAAAGTTCTCGACATAGCGTCTGATTACTGGATACAGGTAGGCTTCTGAACAGACCGATATGCTTCGGCGTAGGAATTTGATGACTGGACTGGCTTCGCTGGAAATAGTGACATACTTGAACCCAACTTCCCTCGCTATGGCCTCAACGGTCTTCTCGTGCGCAGGATACAGATAAGAGTGTAGGAAGGCGATAGCGAGCGATGAATACCCTTGAGTCTTGAGTTCCTGTAGCTGCGTGCGAACGCGGTCAGTGTCGACCCTCTTGAGGACCCTGATGATCTCCCCGCTGCGTGTACGGACGACATCTGGATCTGATAAGACCGCCTTCTTGTCTAAAGGTGCAGGGTTCAAATCGTAATCCTCGACGGTGATGCGCTCATCAATCTCGATGACGGTATGGTGAAGCGCTTTTGCCTTTTTGACGTCCAGGTCGAAGAGCTTCTGGCGAGTCTGGTCCCCAATCACGCAAACATCTCTGAAGCCTGTGGCATGTTAGCAGTTGGGCTGGCGAGATGGCGGGTTACGTGCCCTTGGTAGCCGCAAAGGCAAACTTCTCGCCTTTCTGCTCGAGCAAAGCGTTGGTTGCGACGGTTGTGCCGATGCGACACGATGCTGTGACGCGGTTAGTAGGACGCAGCTCGATCACGTGCAAACGCATGACGCACTAATGCTCGAACCGTCGAGCTTCTCGCCCAGAGGAATGGAGCGACCCTCGGCCATCTCCAACACTCTTCTGATGGCCTCGGTCGGCGCATCAGCATAGTTGGCTGGGTCCTCGGAAAGAAGTTTGAAGATGATGGTGTCGCGCCCTGGGATGTTTGCAATCACGTCGCAAAAGGTACCGCCGCGGTCAATAGCGATCGAGACGCCGGCCGACTGTCCCCGCAACTCAGGCGTCTCCGGCACTTCGGACACATCGAGAAAGGGAGCCATGCCGTGTGTCGTATGTCTGGAGCTCGTCGCTCGACGCAGTATTATATGCACATGTGCGTATGCATATGCGTGCGCGTTCCCTCGTTGGAAAGTGGAGCCTTCGACAAACAGTGCGCGCGCGATCGGGGTGGCTCCGAAAGGTGTTGCTTGATGCAGCAAAGTGCTTTAACTGGAGACACTACGCCGATATCTCGAACTAACGTCTGTGATAGTGTGCCGTGCAGGATAACGTTTCGCGATTTTCCCGCCTACGCTCAGCCAAAACAGGAAATTCATGTCGGGTGCTGTCCCGCGATAACACTTGCGCCCTTCACCGTCCACCCCAGGTGCGCTCAAGCTCGCCTCCGCTTCATCGGGGTGTCCCCGCAGTCTCATTCGTCTTATCTCGAGCCGTATCAGTATCCTAGCTCCAAAAGCATATTTAGTTACACCTTCTGATGGCCTCCTGAGGGCCTCAATTTGAGCCTGCAGTCTTTGACTTTCTTCATCATGGCTAACAACAACGAGCATCCTCACTTGGATGCCGACCAGGCGGACATGAAGCGGGAGCTCGACGAATCCACCGTGTCTGTTGCTGAGGAAGAGAGCTGCGAAAGAAAGAATTTCAGCAAAAGGGTGCTCGCTATCATCTGGGACTCCCTTGATAAATCGCCTGAAGAACGCAAGTTCATCCGCAAGGTCGACATCTGGATCATGTCCTACATCTGCGTTGCCTACTTTGTCAAGTATCTTGATCAGACAAATGTCCGCACACCTTTCCTTCGGCCCGCATCGTTCTTGAGTATCAATCAAACGCTGATCTCGTTATAGGTCATCAACGCCTATGTCTCCGGCATGAAGGAGGATCTCCAAATGAGTGGCAACGATTACAACTTGCTCCAGACCTATTTTACCGTTGGCTATGTCCTAGGAAATCTACCATCGCAGATCATCATGACCAAGATTCGCCCATCGATCTGGCTCCCTACTCTCGAATTTATCTGGGGTGGGCTCGTTATGGTCATGGCCTCAGCTAAGAACGTTCAAACCCTCTACGCTCTCCGCTTCTTCATCGGTTTTCTCGAAGCATCGTCCTACCCTGGCATAATATCTCTTCTAGGGAATTGGTACACTCCACAAGAGCTGGGGAAACGCTCTTGCATCTTCATCGCTAGCTCGGCAGTCGCCCAGATGTTTTCGGGCTATCTGCAAGCCGGATTGTACTCCGGCATGGACGGCAAGCACGGTCTCCGCGCCTGGCAATGGCTATTCATCTTCGATGGCATCATTAGCATCCCCGTAGCTCTGCTGGGCTATGCGGCCATTCCCGACAGTCCCACCACGTCCAAAGCGCGCTGGCTCAAGCCGCACCAGAAGCGCATGGCCATTGCCCGCATGGAACTTTGCGGTCGTAAGCCTCCAGGCAAGCTGACGTGGAAGGTATTTCGCGACATCATCTACACCTGGCCTGTTTATCTGTTCTCCATCATCTTTGCATGCCAGCTAATCGGCAATCGCATCTACAACTTCTTTCCTATCTATCTCAAAGATACCGGCCGCTACACGGTGGAGCAGGTTAACATCATTCCTACCGCTGGCTTCGGCATCCAAGTCATTACGACGCTCATCTACGCGTGGTTAAGCGATGGATTCCGCACTCGAGCCCCGATCGTCGTCCTGGCTGCGGGGATTTCAGCAATCGGTTGCATTATCCTTAGTATCTACCCGGAGCACAACCATGCCGCTATGATGGCTGGTTGGCTGCTGACGTACGGTCAGATGGGCGCGTCGGCTTTGATCTTGTCTTACCTTCAAGAACTGCTCACATTTTCGACGGAGCAGCGGATGGTTACAATTGGTTTTGTTGAGACTTTCGGTTTTGCTATGAATGCTTGGGTTATACTACTCGCTTATAATAGCGCCGAGGCCCCAAGGTTCAGTATAGGGTATCAGATGGCGCTCATGTTCTTCCTGATAGAAATGGTGGGCATCATGGTCATCTGGGCCTGTGCCCAGAAGTGGCCTCCCAAAGCTTCGTAGCTATTCACAACATAAGGTATGTCGACAAGTTAAGGATCATGCGCACTGTACTAGTTAGTTACGTAGGGCTCAGACTTTGTTGTAAACTATGGGAGCATGTTGGAAATTGTATCTAACTCATGGAAAGATAGGAGCAGGTTGCACATAAAGGCCTGTTCGGTCAAATCATGGCCTGATCTGATCTGTGGACGGATTCAGTAAAGCGGTTGCCAAGGCATTTCAAAGGTCCTAAAACGCACCTAAGATCAGCCTTGACGCATGCAAATACAACCGTGTTCGGTAGAATGAACATTCTAGATCACGTGAGGAAGTTTTGATCACGTTTCTCATTCACGTGACTCTAGAGAGGCTCCTATTGCTGGGTGGCCAGTGCTCAATCAGATCAAAAACAGCTCAACACCTGTTTTTTCACACGGCCCATCTGATTTGGATGAAAGGAGGTAAGTATTCTACAAAATAGGCTAGCTGTAAGCACTATTAAGGGGAAAAGTCGTGAACAAATATAGCGGCAATCTGCCCATCAAGAATGACGACAAAATCATGATCTGACCGAACACGACCATAATCTGATCTACGGAACCACTAGATTAGGAAAGGCCAAATCAGATTTCGTCCAAATCATGATTTGACCGAACAGGCTCTAATACTCCCGTGTCGCAGACACGAACACGTGATCACAGCTCCGCAATCACATGATTTATCCTTTTGTATCTAGTACAGCTTCAGATCCTGATCGCCTATTGAATAGTCCAAGCTCATCTGATCTCTCCTACATAGCAATAAATCAATTACTGCTCGCTGGGCCGAGTTTTCTAATCGTAGTTGCCTCAACATCCCGGAAATGCCACTTTAGTGCTAGCGCGCAAGTGCTAGTGTGTGGGGAAAGTAGATAAGACTAATGGAGGCAAACGTGGGCATTCCCCATATAAGCGCGCGTAGTTCGTAACTGATGACACTGATTCCAGCTCTCAAGTCTACCTTCAGCTTTTCAGTATGGAGAGCTACATGGATCGATTTCGTGTTCCGGGAGCGTCAACAACGTCGTCGAATTCTAGTACCCGCGTTGCAGCGTCGCAAACAACGCCGAGCCGTATTCCTTCCTGCCAACGCTGTCGGCACTCTAAGAAGAAATGCAGTAGAACACTGCCTGAATGCTCAAATTGTGTCCATGCTGGTTTAACATGTTCGCTTAGCATCCCAGACACCACTACCAAGGAGAGCCTTCGCTCGCGCGTAGCGTGGCTGGAAGATTTCATCAACCAGCAAAACCTCTTTGAGAACGGACAAACCATTGAGCATATATCCACTGGCACCGACATTTCTGTGTCGATTCGAAAAACCCACCCGGAAAGTCAACGTGACACTACAATGGAGCACTTCACGCCTAGCCCGGCAACGACTGTTGCCCTTACTCCTGCTCCACCCACGCCATCGCTGTTGATACCGCTAGGAATCTGTCCGGATGATGGTATGACTGTTCACGAGAATGATGATGAACCGCCAGCGAAGAGAGCGCGCCTCCCCGATGAACCGCACACAAATCGACATCCATTAAGAAATACTCCGCCCATGGCCATGCCCAGCCATGCCGGAGACCCAACCCCCCAGGCTCTCGTTGAAGCCTACTTTCTCGACGTTCATCGAGCGTATCCCTTCATCGACCGCAGGATGGTGTTAGAAACACTACAAGCCAATGGCAACCATGCGCATCTGCTGGAAGATGGCAAGTCTACGTCTATGATCCTCTACCTCGTTATGGCAATTGGCTTCACAAGTCTTCAACGCGCCGGCCACGTGCCTTCGACCACAGGATGGCTATTTCAGATCGATTACAAAACCATTCTCTCTGAATGCATCACGCAAGAGAGCATCAACACTGTGCAGATCTTACTTCTGCTCGCAATATACTCTGTCTTTGACTCACGTGGCTTCGCAACAAGATCGATAGTGGATGTTCTATGCAGACAGGCTATACGACTCGGCCTCACACGCCGTAACATTGTTGACAAGGGTCTCACTCAAGAAGATGCAGAGCAGAACCACCGTCTCTTCTGGAGTATATACGTGCTAGATAGCATGATCGGGGTATCGACGGGCACAGCCCTCGCCTTCGACGGCATCGGCATCAACGTCCCGTTACCATGCATCACTGTCCAGGAATTTGGATCTCTCGATGCGGCAGAGTATACATCTATGCTCCGGGTATCACGTCACGTGATCCATCTGCGCCAACTAGAAGGCCGCGTCCTCCGAGAAATGCACAACACCAGCTTCCTACCTTGTCATACATCTGTGCGGGACCCACACCAAAATTACTCCTCCCTTGTCGAAGATCTCCGCACCGAAATCGAAAACTGGTATTCAAACGGGTGTCTCCATTGTCTCGATCCTGCCACCGATTCCCTCCGCATCCATATCCGGATCCCCTGGCTGGCAGCCCGCTACTACAACCTCCTACTCCTCCTGTATTACCCTTCGCAATCCAACCCCGCCGCTAAACTGCTTCCCCTCGCGGAACTAGCAGCCATCGCACAAAAACATATCCAAGCCAACCACGTGCGCTTCCAGCAACGCCAGCTCCCACTAAATCACATCACTCTTTGCCGCTTGCTCCCCGTAGCAATGGTGTTTCTTTACTGTCATAATCATAGGAAAGCACTTGTTGCAGATTCCATATCACCTTATACAAAACACGAAGTCGATCTTTGCGCAAACATCCTTGCGTCTTTTCCCGCGCACTGGCAGCAAGCGCATCGTGCAGCTACCTCAATCAAGCAATTGGCGTCTCTCATCGAAAACGCGCATAAAAAAGCACATACTCAGATGAGCGGTACTTCACATATGTCTGGAGCTGAACTGCGGAATACGGATACAGGGTTAGACGAGGACCGCGCTTGGTGTCATGCTATAAGACTCACTCTGAATAAGCTGATGGAAGAGGTTCTTGGTCGAGGAAGTGTGTATTGTATGTTGTTGGAGGGGCATTCATCAGAAGATTGGAATTCGAGGCCCAACATATTGACGGGTGATTTTACGCCTTTATCTGGCGCTATTCAGGACCATAGGGGGTTTGCAGATAGTGAGGATTTAGTTGGTGAAGATTTATCCATTATTGATTTTTTGTAACGGGGTGAGAGAGAGAAAAAATGATCGTGTGAACTTGAGGACTTACTACTAAGTATTGAATCTACTGTCATCCTTGACGTGTAGGACGATACACATGATTAGTAAATAATACAGTCTTGTTTTTTAGATTGCGGCGAACCTGTAGTGAACATAGCAAGCAAATGGCCCCGAAAGAATCGTAACCCCAAGAATATAATGACAATTTTGATAATAAGTTGAGTGGGGGATGTGATTCCGTGATCAAGGCAAACACCCCCACGATCGAAGCGAACCGCCGTTTTGACTTGGCTAGCCCCTCCCCAATTCTATGAGAGAAAGCGCCAGCATTTAAAAGGCAAGCGACCATATTCAGTCAAATGTTCCACAAGGAGCTACTACCCCGACCTACTTATCTATACACCCGCCAGCGCTCCTGCTACAGTCAGATGTCTTCCAGGTATACCAGCTTGCTGGTCCCCACAAACAATCGCTACGAGCCCGTTCCGCTCCGCGCCTCACCGCGCGCCTCACCGCGCATCCTCGATCGAGACGCATTGGCACGCAACGTCTATCCAAAACGCATATTCATAATAGTCGCGCGTCTCCAAACTGGTCGGGCCATGGCTGTTAAACATTCTAGAAAGTGGTGGCGTGTGGATCCTAAAATTGACTCAACCACTGTTAGAAGCTGCGTAGAGGGTTAACAATTGTTTGTCCATCTACCAGATTGTGCCACTTAGCTGTTTTCTAACAAATGCTTCTGCCTGGATATTTTCGATACTTAATCGCCCTCTGTTGCAGTATGTGGAGTAAGTCAAGGTCATTTTTCATCAAATTCCAATGGCACTGTACGACAGTCAACGAGCCGGACGATACTTGTCCGTGGGACAAAGGAAGGATGAAAGGGAGTTACTACGTGCAAGACACGATGTCGACCGGGTACGCAATACATATACACATTCCGAGACTCACCATCCCCACCAGACAGCTCTCTGCGAGAGGCCGAACAGCATGGCGAACATTCACGACTCGATCGACCAAAGACTTCCTTACCGCATCGGTTACCCAACATTGCCTTCCCTACCGGTCGAAACGCGCTACGGTTTCAAGCTGAGCGATCGTTTCCCCAACTTCAATGAACACCAGCGCAGCGTACAAGATACGTTGGCAACGTATGGGATCCCCGACCGCGGTGTGGGTTTTGAATATCGGGTCAATGCTGGAGTTAAATCTGCTGATCGTTATCTCACCCTTACAATCCTATCTCGTTATGAGGATGGGTGTCAAGATCGATGGGTTGATGCAGTGAAGAAGATTCGCTCGGACCTGGTTCTATCTGGAATCAATTGGGCTATCGAGTTGATCGATGAGCGGGTGTACTATGAGGACTTTCAGATTTCACCTATCTTGTCGACCGATCGCGATCTCATCGAAGGCTGGAGCAGAGTCCGGGCTGACTTCTTTTCCGCAATCGAAAACAAAGAATGGGTCACTGTAGACGTGTTTCGCTGGGAGGTTCCACCACGCGGGGTGCAACCCACCATCATCATCGGCGCACAGGATGCCAACGATGATTCCTGGTGGGACATCACTCTTCCGGCCCTTCATGAACTACTATCAGCCTATCGTCTGGAGATTGAAGTTGTCCTGTTGTTTGTTCGGGGTTTGCAGTTTATGATGGCTGCGCCTCCCGCCCCAGTTCGTATTAACCCTAACGCTACGCTTCTTGAAAGTTATACTGAACCCAATGAACAGGCTCTTGACGATTTCTACAGTGATGAGCTCGAGATGGGCGCATCATGCAGAACCTCTGGATTTCCTGGTTCTGGCACCTTGGGTGGCAAAATCGTGCTGGAAACTGAATCCGTCCCCCTTGAGCTAGGACTTACGAATTATCATGTGTTGAGGCACGCTTTCATTGATCGAACGCCGCCATTCTATCCAGATAAGTCACAGTCATATGGGAAGGCAGTTAGTCCTTCTGATACGGACAACGCAGTTGCGCTTAAGAGCTTGCAAGGCGCCATCAAGTCTGCGGCAGATCGGGAACACCGATTGGCCGAGACTCTATTGCAACTGGGTGAAGACGACCCAAGCTACGATCCAAAGGCAAATCTCAAGGAAATCGCTAGGAAGGAGAAAGAGTTATTCCAAGCGAAACTGGAGAGTGCAGAAAGGCACCTCCGTGAGATTGGTTCTATCTACTCAGCATCTGGATACCGCGTCCGTGACAACTCGCGGTTTTTGGGGCAGCCGGGGGAGCCAGAACAACACAAGGACTGGATACTTGATTGGTCTTTAGTCCAAGTTGACCAGAGGAAGATTGTATCCCACAAGCTTAGGGATGTACCCAAAAGCGCCTGTTATGTGGAGAGTGGAGCCGAAGTCACACGATACTGCACGATATCCGCTGGGAAGAACTACAAGGTTATAAAGCGTGGCCGGACATCAGGTTGGACCCAAGGTATCCTCAGTGCAATCGACTCGTCGGTAAACCTACGGACATCTTTGCTTCGGCTAGAGCTTCCCACAATTTTGCGTGGGGGGTTACGAAATGAAGAGTTCTTGGAGAAGTGGGGAAATAAGCAGGTTTCCATGCATGCTATTATAGGCATTCGTTACGCATCGCCAATCGTGGATGAGGAGGGGAACCCGATCCTAGATGTGGAGGGGAAACCGGAGGTCATAGGTAAAGATCAGGCAAGGCCGTTTCTAGAACATGGAGACTCTGGAAGCTTCGTTTTGCTGGACCAGCCATCGAACATGAAGGGGGTGAATGTTGTTGGATTGGGCTTTGCTGGCAATGACGCCAATCTTGCCTCATACATGATTCCTTTCGACTTGCTTGTGGAGGATATCGAAGAGCTCACGGGTGGCAAGGTCGTTGAGCCAACATACTCTGGTCGAGTTGAAGATTAGGAAAGTGCGGAGACATCAGGCATAGATTGTTCGCTCGAAATGGTTATAAGTGGCAGCCCATAGATATTTCCTTTGTCTTCATAGATCTCCTTTGTCTTCATAGATCTCCTTTGTCTTCATAGATATTTCCCTTGTTCAAATTGATAGACTCCAAAAATTTTCACCCCATTTTCGCAGATAACATCGGGACCTCCAAGTATTTGACCAGAGCGGAATGACTGTCTCGAAAGTCACGTGATAACAGCTCCGCATACTACGGAGTGTGTGCGTGGGCTCTAGCACATCACATAAGAGATCTCTAGGGGACTTCCCTCTCTACAAAGGAAGGTGAAAGTGTTCTGAATAATTCTGGAAACACCTTTCCATACGCAGAAGGTAAAAGACATCAAAATGAGGAAGGAATCGCGACTAATCTTGACAGCGAGCCATTACTCAAGCGTAGGACAGTTTATATTGCTACAGGTTAATCTACCAAATATCAAGGTTGACATCTAAGACACCAAGCAGCCCCTCTTTGCGGAAAAACAGCAGGGCGCGTTCTCAGCCAGCGTGCGCATCCTCGTCCAATAACTCTTCAACGACCACAGAGGGGCGGTAATAACAAGCCGCATGCAGCGGTGACCAAAAATCATGAGACGGGTTGTCGACACTAGCCCACTGTTCGTGGAGGAATTGTATGATATCAACATGACCAAGTCTGGCAGCTACGTAGAGCGGCGTCTCTCCTGTTGATGTCTGTGCCTCTTTTTCAGGTCTGTGTTTGAGTAGAGTTTGTGTAGTGTCGATAGTATTCGAGGTTTTGCGGTCCTGGGGCTGGGTTAGGATGATGGCCATGTATTTGAATATGCCCGTTCTTGAGAGAGGGGTGTGAGATCAGAGGGGTCGGGTGGCAGGGAGGTCTCGTCAATTTTTCCCTGGCAAGCGGTCCTTCCCTTTCCGTTGGTATCCGGAGCATTCGCCCAGGTAAAATCCCTATCTGAATGTCCGGTCGTACACCTAAAACGCCGTGGCGTGCTCGAGAATATCGGGTGGCTGAAAGCGTGCAGGGCAGCTCAGAAGCAAGGCTGAAACTGGACTGAATGATATTGAAAGGAAGTGCCAACCGCCTGAGATTTAGTGTTAGCGTGTACAGCCATCTCTTCAAATCGAGCCGGCCAACCTTTTGGCATCCCATATTGTCCACTATGAGCCAAAACACGGCCGTCACGAACTCGCAAACCATCGACTTGGACGGTGATGTCGATTCCGGGCTCGATACGGACTTCGCGAGGGGCATCCCAGTACTCGAACGCATACACAAGCGTTGCAATGCCCATATGGACAGGAAGGCTGCGGTATAAGGGCGTGCCAAAGCTCGATGGGGGCTTGCAAAAAGCGTAATTGGCTCGTTCCTGAGAAGGAGATTTAGTATGCCAGATTTGAAAAAGCTTGATCAGGCAGCACTCAATGAGTTCTCATAAAACTGGCGAGCCCACCTCGCCTCCGGTCGCAAAGCTCTTCACGCGCCGACAAGGAAAAGGGCGAGAAGTTTGGTGCCCAGATGGTAGCGGCAGCTGCCATGCGTCTCAAGTCCTGCCAGTTCCCCATATGCGAGGACCTTCACAATGCGCTGATGCGGTTGCACGGCAGGCTCAAACATGGCACCAACTGGACCGACGCTGTTTGCGTCGACAGGAGCGGAGCGGCGAGGATGAGAAGCGGTAACAGTTGAAAATGATGGATGAAATTTACAAGTCAACCGCCAACGTGTGCGTGTGGATTGGGTAATAGCTTTCGCAGGTCGACCGTGTCATAGATCCAGGGCACGATTATCGTCAAACTTCGTAAGTCCTCTGAACTGTAGGTATTCCTAAAACGGCTTAGTGTCTCGCTAGGCGCCTTGGCAATGGCCCGCACCTCATCGGGCCTGCCCAACCCCACAACACCTACTCCTCATAGGAGTATTTCACCGTTTAGCTTGGTAATATTATCTCATCTCGTCTTTCTCAAGATTAGATCACGTATCTATGCAGACCGAGGGTATGCAGCTGGCGCTGGAGATCACGAATTTTTGGACGTTCGACAAACTCGTGGCCAGCGAATGGGCAGACAGTGCTGGGTCGAGCTCATCAGGCTACTCAAGCTGTCGTGATTCCCCAGCCGCCGCCGAGTCATTCAGAAAATTACCCTGGCGCATGACACCACGGTCCACTGTGGCGGCGATCGTCAGCCTCTCGCGTCCGTCACAAATCGGACAAAGGCGAGGTGCCGGCCAAAACGTGTGAGCTGGAGACGTTAGTGTTCACCCTGCTTGGTTTTCAGGAGACATGTCCCAAAGACGTCACATTCTCTGTTATTTCGCTGGGTCGAGACCCTCCAAAGCCAGACGAGTAATGGGAGAGGGCTCTACACGGCGAGCAGACCAAGGCAGCTCGCTTAGAGGCCGTTGCCAAGGGCACGAGTTCCAACATATTGTTCGATCATCAATGGAACACACGCAATGTCTTTATCGCTTTCGTCACGAGGCCTCGTGGGGACGTTCAAGGGCCGCCGGAACGGTGACAGTCTAGTTGCATACTGTACGAACGACCAGAGGAAGCGATACGAGGCGGCGGGCTCCTCGAAAACGGACGACCAATCACCAGCGTTCCATACCGCCCATCCCGTCATTATAGTTCACTCGTCGATGGCAATATCCACCAATGCCATGGTGCAGTCTCCGGGCGTGCTGCGTGCGACCGTGCACGACGCATTCAGCACTGTGCATTTCAGCTGCAGCGGGGGTCGAAGCAAATAAACGCCTTCAGCTGCCCAAGATGGCCAAGCTGCGGCGATGCTCGGTGCAGCAGCAGCAGGCGACGTCACGGCCGCTAGATGTGGAGCGAACGTACCGGCTCGGAGGGCTTCGTCATGGGTGTCGACGAATTGTCGGATGTGATGCGCGGCGGCATCATGCCCGGGGGGTGGGTGCGGAAGGTGGGCTGGCCCATGGACTGGACTATGGCGGCGACTCGGACTCGAACCGCGTGTCAAACCGAGGGCGGTGGTGACCCGGACTCGAACCCCGTGTCAAATTGACGGTGGTGGTGACTCGGACTCGGAAGGGCTACCTGCATTCGGTTACCTGCTAAACCGTGACATCTCGGAACACAGCACCCTATGCCTGTCCCGCTTCGAGAGCTTCGTGTGGAATTGTCATCTGTTCCTCGCGGACCTGCACCCTGCTAACGCGGCCGCAACGGCGCCCAAAGTCCCACTGTTTGGCATCGGTCTAGCCAACACCCGTGGTGGTGATCGCGTGTGCATACCGTTGGGCTGCATTGAACACGAGCCCCGCCTTGCCCGAGCACCAGGCGACCTCACACATTATTGATCACCGCGAGGTCGAAGAAAATTCCACCTACAGGGGGGCCTAAAGGCTATGACATTGGATGTGGGAGGCGATGAAGCCCAGGTAAATGAAGTCGCAAGTATGAAAAGAGCTTGCTATCTACGCTGGCAGAAGGAGTGTGATGATTGCCAGCAGCTTTTTGGGTACGTAAGCCCACGTTCGGGTAGTACATCCCATCTGAGATACCTTCCCGACTACACACCAGAGGGGCCGCCCGTAAGGGACGGCATCCCGTCGGGTGTTAACCTGGGTACGCAACAAGGAAATACATGGTAAATATCCAGGAAGTAGCACACATGCCTAGGTAATAATAATAAGAACAAAACCTTTCCCTTTGCCATCCTCAGTAACGATCAAGAAACGAGCGTGATAAAGAGATTGAAAAAGAAGGTGTCCACAGTTGAGGTCAGTGAGATGGTTGTATCAGTAGGACTGCTGCTGGCCGGGGCAAGATGTGGTTCCGTAAGCCAGTCGAGGTGGCCATGGAGACGCTCTCGCGAGTGCGAGGTAGGGGATTATAAGAGGCGTTATTCGGAGGCCGGGGGGGCGTTCGTCCCGGCATTTCGACGACAGTGTGCCTATTCCGCTACCTGCTCTACAAACTTTGTGTTGGTAATGAACACAGTATATGTAACAGTAGGATAGATCAAACGACCCTGTTCTCTTACCTTGAGCAGCGATCAATCTATGACTATTGGTGAGTTTGACCAATATGGATGCATGCGCACCCATTCGATCTGTCTGAGTGGAATTCCGGCTTCGAAGTAAGCTAGCGGAAGCTTGCTGCAAAGACTCGTTATCTGTTCATCCGAAAGGTCCCTGCTTCCGAGGTTGAATTGAAGTGTCAGTGATGATAGTTTTTCGTTGTCATGAGCCTTGTTAAGCTAGTGATGTAAGGGACCCAATGTGATTTTTCGCGGGGAATTTGTTAATCGAGTGGACAGCAGTATGGCCGATTTTGTTCTGGCCATCATCACCGCGTGAAGTTTGTTCACACTATGACCGCCCTGCACTGGGTTCGCCGCAATTTGCTCGAGCATATCGTTAAAGATTCTCAGAAAGGGGGTATATCGCATTGGACCGGCGATCGATGGGGCAATGGAGGCCATAACCTGGTAGTTTGGCGCATACGCAGATTCCCTTTCAAGAAGTCGAGTCGTAACATCTGAGAGTGCCCTATGGTCGAATACGGAATAACAATCCATGATAACGAGAACATCTGCTTCCTTCAGCTTGGCGAGCATTATTTTTGCCTCGTCCCAGTCGGCTTTTGGGCTAACAGGGCTATTAGATACTTCATTTCGACTGTGTGGTATGTCAGAAGTGTTAGGTTTCAGTCCGCATTGTGCCTTACGGAATGAGCATGAGCCTGCTCCGTGCTTGTCTTGGGCCAGCTAGATCAAGAGCAACTAATCCTTGATAACATATTATAAGGAGGGTATTTTGGTTATCATTCGCAACGATAAGCTGTCCTATGGCCAACTGCAGACTCATATGTGCCTTGTCGTTGGCTAGGATTGTCGACACTGTGCAGCTGTACCTAAAGCGTTCGGAAAAGATTTGCGCTAACCTTTCTACCTAAGAGGTCATGTCAGCGTATACACAATATAGCCGATTGAACCGAGAATGACTACCTCTTGACAATCATGGCCATTTTCCCATCGCAGGATAAGAACCATACACTTTGTATATTCTTTCCGCGAGCCCAAAGCCTTGTCAATCGTAACCTGAAACAAGTCTTGACGTTGCTCTTCCCGTGTGCGTTCATCGTGTGGCCGAGCCAGTGAGGCATCTTGTATTGTGATGGTGGACTGCGTCGATCCACGCGACAATGGCTGCGGAGACGGAGACCTTATCGAATATGGAGACGGTGGGAGTGGCCCACCCGGAAATAACATGTGATACAACAGATACCACTGATTACCTACTTGCGCCTTCTGGTCTAGACGCCTGTGTACGGCTGAGACTTGCTCCCCAGTCATGCTCTGATATTGCAAGGAACTTCTTTGGCCAGTAACATGACTTCTCAAGAGATGCTGCTTGAGGTAGCTCATCTTACTGATCACGACTCTGGAGCATCTTGGATTTTGGGCGGGATCGTACTTGTAAAACGGGCAAGCCAACATCACTGGGTCAGACATGGTCGCCTTGGTGGTATTTGAGGAAGGTAGGAGCACGTCCGCTCCAGACAAATTTAACAAAATCGATGTTCCAACCTCAAGCAGGGATGTGGTGATCTGTGTTCAAGGCTGTCTCGGTGCAGGCGGTCGCTTGGGTTGAGGGTTTTGTGAAGCCGCTTGTTAGGAAAAAGAGGTGGCGGCTTGAGTTTTAACTGACACAGCATACTACTTGGTGCTTGAAAAAAAGATCAAATCACGCGGAGCTCCGATTGACTTCCGTATGCGGGTGGCAGAGATATCGCATCTTCCAGCGCTTTGGTAGCCAAGCGGCCAATCGGACCAGTAGTTTCCCATTATACGGGCGGCAAGCATATCACGCCTTCTAGCGGCTGGCCTGTTGCTCAATATAACTCGCCGCGTCCGCCCGCGTTCCACAAGAATGTCATGTCCATGAACTTCTCACACCACAGCTTCCAATCTCCGTCTCGTTGCTCACCGCCCGACGGTAGTACAGCTTGCTTTAGCTCGTTGCCCCCATATTGATGGCCGGTCGTGCATCACGAGATAGCAATGATACATCCCCGCTAACCAATTTCAGCCTTTCTTGCTTTGATTGTGAACAAGGGAACTCGTGTTGTTGCCACCAAGACTGTGGGGAAAAAAGATGCTGAAGGTCGGTGGTGCATCAGCCTACGATCCTCGCCATAATTGTCACACATGCGCCTACCAATCGAGTCCGGCGACGCGTTAAACGAATCGTCACTTACTACTCGTTCAACCTTAACGAATTCCCCAGCCCTGTCCTCTATCAGAGCACAGACGATGACTTCATCGCATCTGTCCCTCTCCGCTACACGGTAGCTCTCCGATCGGAACTCATTGCCCTCAGCGTTCAGACTGGTCAGCATGCCAATACGCAATCGGATCCAAGGCTCTGAACGCTCGATATCATCGTTGCTGAGGTTCACAATTTTGAGCCCAGTGAGAGGAAATTAGGGATGCTGTTGTCGGACGCGATGATCGACATGAGTTCGGGAGAGGAGTCGCGTATCGCTGGGAGGGGCGGGATAAGGCCGTTGTCGGAGACGGAGGGTGTGGGGGGATGCATCGTAAGTGGCTTAAGCGAGGTGGGATCGTTATCACGAAGAAAACAAAATCCTGCAGTGTAGGCTACACTGGGCTATCCCTGTTATGCTCCTTTAGACCAGCGCAAGGGTCCAGCCAGGTATACCTGAGTAAAATAGCAGCAAGGATAGAAGCTCCCGGTCTCATGATCATAGGCAAGTCCCACGTAGAATAGTTGGTGGAAATGCTTATGAACCGCTTAACCACGTAGAACTGATGCGCATGGATGGCGGAGACCGATGCTGTAGTGAGCATCAAAACCGGTGGTGTGCACACTCGAACAACACATGAGGGGTTTGCTGTGCCGTATCTAGGATCACGAGCTGTGGGGATGACTTCGACGAGCAAGCCTTGTGTAATCCACGAAGGAGCTCGTTTGTATTGATTCTCCACCTCGGCACCAAAATCAATTTGTTACGTTTCTACCACCACGCAACAATAAGGTATTATTTTATAATAGAAACTATAGTTATGTCGCAAACGTATGAAGTCGCGTGCTGAGATAGGGTGGAGAGCCAATAAAAACGAGCTCCTTCGTAGTGTGGTTAGCGTTAGCGTGTCTGTGCTACACGCCTCGCTTACGCTCCCCAGCACTCAGTCCTACCATCACCACAACACCCTGCGTTCCGCACCTGTCGAATGGATAGATTTCCTGCCGAGCTTTTGCGCCAAATCGTCGAGGAAATACAACAATCACCGGATCATGAAGAACCTGAAACTCTCGCCCCACTAACATATATCAACAGCTTCTGGCAAGGTGTTGTTGAGCCATTGATATGGCGCGATATCGCCTTTACCTTTGACGAGTTTTCTGTTTTCCGCAACCGTTTTACGGATGTCAGTCGTCGGCGGCATCTGAAGACTTTACGCGTCCATCTGAATGATTACTTCCACAACACATTCGATTACAGTGATAAAGAACGCGAAGCCAAGAATGATTTTGAACAGGAAATTGAGGATGGAAACGTTGAGAGGCACGATGATGAGGAAAGTAAGACGTTTCCGATACAAACACAGTGACACGACCGAATTCTGCGTACAGCTGAACCCAGAATACCCAGACCTTTCGTGCGTGTCGTAGAAACACAAATAACGCTGACTGAATTGTAGAGCAAAACATGTTCGAAACCCTAGGGCACAGAGTTGATGCTGTGAAAGCGGACCATCATCGATTTTTCGAAGAGATAGGACAGTTGTGGAAGGAGCTCGCTAGTTGGAACGAGATCCTAAGGCTTACGGACATCTGCATTCATATCAATGGCCACTCTATGTACGATCTCCTGGGACATTTGATGAGATGGAAATGCAATTTCCAGACGTATTTCATTGAAGACCCCTGGTTACGGAGTCACAGAGTGATTCCACCAATTAGCCTACCCTCGGTCACGTCGCTCACAGTTTCCGCCTATTCGAATATCGACCTCTGGCCTACTATTGTGGGTTGCGACATTGCAAACACCCTCCCGAATATCAAGAAGTTGAAGCTAAACAACTCGGACTACCAGAAAAAATGGATCCGCCTACGATCTGAGCTCAGAGAAGGTAAGTGGCACTAATCTATGGCTGGTTGCTTCGGGACTGACCAGCATACTCTACTCAGTGCTGGCGGAGCGTATCGCTGCATTATCACGCACTTCACTCCGTCGCTTCGACCTAAACCTTGATTTCCGGTACGCCATGAATCACGACGTCTGTCCCCAAGGCTTTCTGCGCAATGGCAAAGATCTGCTCAGCGTGTCTCTCAATGGCTTATTCACCCACGTGACGACGATGTCTCTAAATGTCAATCAGATTTCACCCGCATTGTTCTAGGACCCTAGCAAGGAAAGTCAAATCCTGCAATGGCCTAACCTTACAGAACTCCACTTGGACACTGGCTTCGAAACAGCATTGGGCAAGTATGCCATGCGAAACCCTGATGACTATCTCTTAGCCCGCGAACCTTACGTCAAAGACGAGGATTTGTACCGGCTGCGCCCGGATCCAGAACTTGGCTGGTCAGGCGCAGAAGTTGAGCTGGAGGAGGAAGTAGGCGACTGGCCAGTAGTGATAACCCGCACACGACCCAGTCCTAGCTACTTCGATAAGCTTTCGATTAGCATAGCACGTGCAGCTAGCTGCATGCCCAAAATCCGAAGCATCACGATCGAATTCGTCTCGTATTGTACTGACCGTGGTGACTGGACGGGACATCACGGTTGGGGCTTTGCATTCCGCTCGGGATCAGAAGCGAGGTATCCCAAGGCACGCTCCTCTTGGTGTGGATACCCTGCCTCTGATATGTACGCTCTCGACGGACCATACAGAGAATGGGACTTTCGATGTGAACTAGATCAACTTGCGTGGGAAGAGCCCGAGGAGGCCAGACGTCTATGGGAGGAAAGGTTTCCTGGGATGGGTTCGAATATTATGGTATTCGATTGGTATGAAGAAGGTAGAGATAGCTGGAGGGCAATTACACAGACAGCAGCATGATGTAGAAAGAATGTTAGAATAGAATTAGTAGAAAATCGGGTATTCTTAAAATGCAAACATAGAGAATGCATGCTATCCTGCTTACGCCGCTTGCATTTCGACCTCGCTATACTTTCGTTTCCAGATCTTCAGCCACATTGGCCCGGGACTTAATGTCGTATTCTCCCTCCTAGTTGGCTCCCACTCAGGGTGTGGTAGTGCGAACTCATACCGCTTCACTAGCGTCGCGATAAGCACCATCTGCTCCAGATAGCTAATATTCCTACCGATGCAGCCCCTCGCACCCGTACTGAACGGGATGAAAAAGGATTGCAGTTTTTTGCCTTCCTCACCGAGAAAGCGTTCAGGAATATACGAATCGGGACTGGGGTATATTGAAGGGTTATGATGAACCACGTAAGCAGACATGCTGACGGATGTGTTTCCAGCGATGAAGTCTCCGCCAATGGTGGTACCAGAGGGGGGTGTGCGTCGAGGGAGGTTGAATGAGACAGGCGGAAGGATGCGTAAGCCCTCGTCCAGGCAGGCACGAAGGTAAGGCAAATGTTTTACTTTAGAATAAGGCGCAATGACCTCATCCTTACTCAGTGCTTCATCAAGCTCAGCTCTCAACTTTGCAAGGCAGTCCGGATTCTTCAAGAGGAGGTAGAGCACATTGTTGATCGCGATCCCCGTGGTATCAGAGCCTGCATTCATCATGATACTGATTTCTGCAACGATCTCACCGAACTCGAGGTTGTGTGGTGTACCCGTCTTTCGATCCTCCATCATAGCGGTGAAGAAGTCGTCGAGCTTCTCGCCTCCTTGATATCGACGGAGACGTGTAGTCGCTCGGTTATACACGATTCCATCCCAGTCTTTGTTGAGTGCCCAGCACTTACGGTACGTGCGAGAAACGATTTTACTGATACGAACCAGGGCTTCATACCAGTCATAGCTCCAGATTAGGTTGGATTGCGCCCAGGCTGTAGCAAAAAGACATTCCCGAAAGGGCACTCTTTTGACAGTTCCATCCCTGGATTCGGATGTCACCATGTCATTCCCCTGCTCCAGAAAACCGAGATCCTCGCTGAGCCCGATGTTCGCGATTGCAGATATCGTGAAAAGGTTAGACCACATGCGGTACTCGACATTGAGATCTTCCTTTTGGGGACGCTGGCCTGCAATGAGCGGCGCGGTGCATTTTGCATCAAATGCTTTGACCATACGTCTAGACATGTCGGATACTTTGTATTCCCACGCCTCTAGATTCTTGATCGCATACGCGCTCGACATGGTCTTGCGCTTGCGAGCATGCTCCGCATGATCAACCACATCCGCTAGATGGCTGTGGCTCCCGGAGAGCTTGACATAGAAAAGATCCTTGTTACACGCCGTTCCATGACCGTATATGCTTTTGATCGCATCCGGATGAGCAAACGACAGGCTGTTAGGGCCAATTCTAATGATATCGTGTTTGGCGTGGGCTTCTAGGAGTTTGCGAGATCGAAAGCCTCTGTGTGCCTCGTAGATAAATAGCAAATTGGAAATTCCAGAGAGCCAATGAAGCTGAGGAAATCGTCGAAGGCTTTTAGAATCACGAAAGTACTCGAAGGTTGGTAGTAACGTAAATCTTACAAGAAGAACGACGAGGACGAAGACTAACAAGACTGACCAAAACATGATGGATGATTTATGAAAGTCGATAAAGCATCTTGAACCCCGGCTATATATGTATGCTTAGGTGTAAACGATGTAAAGCCCATCAGAGCCCACAACAGCATCGTTGAAGATCCATACTTCCATAGTATGTATCGGCGAGTGAAGCCAGTTACAGTTAGCGCTCTACGTCAGTCTGCGCCAAAGCGCTAATACTGTCTAGGAAAGACTCGCCGGTACCAGGGTAGATACGCTACATGTAGATCACCCAGCTAAGTAGCTGGCCGTTATTGCACATCTCTGTTACCCAAATGCCAATGAGCTTCCATGGCTTTGGAAGGCCTCCGCATGAAGCCGGCAAACATATCACTAGTTTTCTCAACAATGTCGAAAAGCGCCTGTTGTTCTCCGCGATCCGTAAAGAATTCGCCGTATAGCATGATACTTGCTACGGCAAGAAGGAACATCGGCGGCAGTCGGGGACGGCTCAAAGCAGTTCCACAAAGCTTTCTTATGATAGAACGGACTTGGGCTTCTGCTTTTCGTTGCGCAGCACGATCGTTACTATGGGTACGTTAGCTACTAAGTGGCACAATCGAATCTTGGTCTACCTACTCAATCTGAGGGTTTTCCGCAATGAGTATGGCTTGGGAGACTTCAAAAAACTGAATCGACGTCGCTTCGGCATCTGTATTATACCAAATTGTTGGAAACATGTCTCCTCTCGACTGGTTGGCATCCTCTGCAAACATCGGGCTGAAATGGTTTGGATTATCCCGCAGTAAAGATCGTTGCTCGGTTTTTAACTTGTCTATCGTAAGTATTAGCTTATGATGCGAGGAAGTTTAGCAATGCTCTTTCTTTAGTGCACCTACACCATTCCTGTGTTGACCTTGTTCCCCAGCGCCATTTGGCCACATCTCCGGCATGTAGAATCAGCTTATTCGGAATTGACGCTCTCCTTCGCATATCGGGATCAACAGGCATACGTGGGGGCTGCTTCTTGAGGATGCAATGGTAAATTTCTTGTCTCATAGCCACCCAGAAAATCGCTCTTGTGAATGGTGACCAAACACGTAGCGACACCGCATTCTCGAGAATGGAGTGTGCAACTGAAAGGAAATTTACCGAAGGTGATGGATAGACAGACGTTCGGCAAGGAGCTTCAGAATTGGCCTCGGATAGGTCTTCATCCATCTCTTCACATTGACGTAGGACGACTGCAGCAGCCATGATGTTTTCCCGATATACGGAATTTTGTATATCATGATAGGCGGAGAGTGCGGGTATACATCTGAGCATATACTCGACCGAGGTCCAAGCTGTAAGATGAGGCAAATACTGTCCATAGCACTCTACTCCCGTGGATTTAGTGTACTGCGGTCTTCGAATGAGGTGGCGAGATGCGACTGAGCACACAGCATTACGAAGTGGCGCAGATTGAAGTGCGCGCGCAGAAACACAGAGTTGGAAATGTCTCAAGGGATCGCACAAATCGAACTATTTAGCATCAGAATTTCAGTAAGCAATACAAGTGGGGCCCTGTATCGCGTACACAATGCGCAAGCTCTTCTGTGAAGTAACGGATAAGGCAGACCTCCTGGACCTGATCAGGTGCCAAAAGGTCGATTTCCTGGTCTACCACTCTGTCTGTAGCCAGTACTTGGCTTATTGTGGTCTCCGTGGTCGTACCAGGAGTATGTCCTATTACCTCCTCAGGGTTGTTTGCAGAGACGGAAGCCGAATTGACTGAGCTGCATAAATTCTCGCGTGGAGGTGGATGATATGGATGTTCCGGACGGTATAGTTGCACGATTGGAGGGGCCTGCCCGGGGCTACTGACGATTTGCTGGCTGTATTCGTTCGCTCCAGCAATTGTCTGATTCGCACTAGCTGCAACTACTGCCGCGGGTGCAGTGGGCTCATCAGATCGCTCTGGTAGGATGACTAGTTAGTGGCTAGTAGACTCAAGGTGTATTGTAAGGTACAGAAACAAAATTACCGCGAAGGTGATGAATGGTGTTGAGTGTAGGGGTGGTAGACTCGCTTGTCACCCAGTGGCGAAATCTAATTTTTGCAGATCGGACACAGTCGCGATTCTTCAGTACACATCGGCGACATTTCGGTGTCTGGTTATCACCTATTCATGTGATCAGATGGCTGCTTCTAGCGTACATCAGTTTCCCCAGACAACCGACCTGTTCACTTACATTTGACATGCCTTTCTAAACGGATTCAACTAGATCAGCAAAAGGACAAATCATGACGCTTGGAGTGGTAATACCGCGACATTGTGAACAAGGAACTATCGAATTGGGCGTGCGAGGCATGCTCACGCCCGTAGCCAGCGTCGCAGAATGTCTGCAAAGACGAAATCCGGCGACGCCTACCTTATATGGTAGGTTTGGCCGGAACGCGGGGAAGGTGTCGGGCCGTGCATGTTGTCGGCGACACTTATTGTCGTTTTCGAAATACCGTAACGTGTCCGTGCACCCAATGCACGGATT